>WBMZ01009292.1:0-110469 GCA_013400975.1 Atrichornis clamosus | reverse complement strand
AGGCTCAAACCAAAACAAGGGGACCAAGAAATATATTAATGAGATGAAGAGTGAAAAAAATTATAAAATATTGATCAAATAACTTTATTTTTCTTTCAAATATTTCCTAGACATCAGAAAATTTCAGAAATAGATAAAGAATTGACAAAATCAGTCAGAAGTGGTTGGAGAGAAAATTTCTGAACATTCTATAGTGTCAATCTGTGAAAGATGTTTCTAATGTGTTATGAGAATCCAAAAAACACCTGTACAAGGTTTGGAATCCTTTATGGGAATCCAAAAAACCACCTGTATAGCGTTTGGAAGCCTTTAGTTGCATTCAGCATTTCAGTGAGGCTAGACATTTTGGGATACTGCAGTTATTTATTAACATTGTGTTACTGTTAATATATTTTAGTGCTGTTAAGAAATATATATGGTAAGTGATGACTAACATCAGCTCTATAATGCCCACTACACTGCCAGTTTAGAATAACTGCTGCTTTGGTCTTTAGCCAGATGAGCAGAAAGAATGGCAAAAATGCATAAGCAAAAGGCATGAAATAAAGTCTCTTGTTTCATGATTTTAGGCCATTATTGCCAGATTTAGGTCAAGCTTCTTCCAATTGCTTTTAACTTCCTTCTCAATGGCTGTGATTCAGTTAGGCCTTTCAGTGTTTGGAATCCCGTTAGTGCCGAGTTTGTTGAGCGCACGTGCCTTCCCTGTGTTGCTGAGGTAGACTTTGCACTAAACAAGGCAACTTGTATGTCCCCAGGGCTGCTGAGCACTGTTCGTAACCACTCCATCTGGTTCCAGGGATGATCTCTTCCAAAGTCTCTTTACAAATCACAGTCACCTCTGCCCTTAAATCCTATTCTCAATTTAATAGTCGCACTGCTTTGCTCATAATTGTTGACTTTAAAAATAGATCCTAGGTTAAATGAAGCATTTACCCTTTATTCTCTAAGTGATTTCTCTAATTCTTTCTTTTTCACAGGCAATCCTTCTGACTTTTCCTTTACACATCCAGGATATACTTCTGTTGACTGAGCCTATCTCCTCTCTAGTATATTCTGCCTTGTCTCTAAGAGCCATAATTCTGCCATGGGAAGTCCACTCTTCTAAAAAGCATTTTTGTGGGTTTCTTGTTTCTCTAGGGGGCTTGTTTTTGCTTTTTTTTTGACTGCTGCCCTCCTACTCTTTCATTGGATATCTTGAATTTTGCCTGACTTGAACAATGATGCTTATCCAATACTCAAAGACAAAATACAATTAGTAGATGTGAGATGTTTTTTAAAACTCCAAACACTCTTATGTATATCTCACTCTCAAAATTTTAAATTTCTTGGGTTTATGTCAATAATTTTTTTGCCTTCTCTTGATCACTGACTATTTTGTGGCACAAGACTTATCTGTTTGTACATAGTATACATACTAGGTTGCTTAAGTTGTTTTTAAAGAAGAACATCACCATTACTTTTTAGAGGGATGATCTGGTGATATTATTGCATTCCTTGTTGTATACATTGGGAGATGCTTTGTGCTTCACAGATTTGCAAGAAGTTTTGTCTTTCCAGTATTTAGTGTTTTGTTCTTTCCTCCCAGGTGATTCGATAAGTGAGCTATGAGAGACCTTTTAAAAGGTTAGATTGAAGCTGATTGTCTTTCTTATTTAATCTTCTTCAAAGATGGAAGTCTCCCAGGGAAGATCTAAAAATTATAGGAAGAAATAAACCTTTATAACGATGAGCAATTTTTTTCTGTATTGAGTCACTCTTTGCACTATACAATATTTACAATTTTGGCTTAATTTCAGAGATTTTCCCTAAAATTTTTATATCTCCACCTGCTTTCTTGTACTAGAATTAAAGAAATGATGTAAACATCCTCACAGCAACTAATCAGTATGTCACAAAAATATTGATTTGATATTATATAAGGTGTCCTTTAAAGTGTTTCAGAAGTGTGACTTTGTCTGTGGCACTGCACTTCATGTGTGTAGGTTCATTTCACTGTAAACTTGGACTTTTTACAAGAGTATATTTCAGGAAGTATTTCAGGAATTCAACCAGAGGTTTAGCTGAAGGCTCTTACCATTAAGGAAGGACAAGTTTACATTCTTTTATTCTACTGTATTTTAATTGTCATTGGTAAAATATTCCCTGGAATTATCAAACTCATATATGCTTAAAAAATCATAGTACTTTCTAAAAAGAAAAAAAAAAAAAGTGTTTTCTTTTTGTTTGTTTGGGTTTTTTTTTTTTCAGTTTAATTTACATTCTGGTTTCTTGCCAAACAGTACTTATGTTTTTCAGTTTTTTTCCTTGTAAATAGAAAAGTCATTATTTTACAAGAGTGATAGAAATGGAGGGAGAGAGGTTGCGAGAGAAGAATGTGAAATTCTCATGAAATTAAGAATTTAAAGGATGAGGTTGAATGAGAAACACCAAGTAGCGCCACTTTTGTGACAAGATTATAAGGCTTGTCAGTGACAGTGGTGATGAGCCTGACAATGGGACCCATCTGTTGACACTGTGGGAGGCATGTTCCCTCTGAGGAACCCAAATCCTTGGTGTTACTGAAATATTGCCAAGGCTCCCCCAACCCTCTGGACACTACCCCACGCTTATGTTCCATGTGGGTGTTAATAACTCTACTGGGAATGAGTTTACACAGATTAAAAGCTACTGTAAGGATCTAGAATGGGGAGGTGAAGGGGTCAGGAGCTCAGGTGGCTGTTTAGTCAATTCTGCTGATCAAAGGTCAAGGCTTAGGGACAGATGTGACATGGAGATAAATATGTCAGCGAGCAGATGGTGCTGCCAGCAGAACGTCAGCTGCCTTGACCACGGAATAATATTCCATAAACCCTATGGCACAAAGAAGAACTGCACCTCTCTCACACCAATCTACTGATTTATTGAGGCAGGTTCACAAAACTCACCAGATTGGTATGAAATATTCTGCCCTTAAAAAATCTAAATAGCAGAAAAAAAAAGTATTTACCATAAGGTCACAGAAAGGACAAAAAAGAAAATTGTGGGTTGGCTAACAAATATATTAGATAATCTAGACTTTAACTAGGAGGAACCAGAGGCTTTATTACATGTCCAACATTTTGCGGTAAATGACATTTGATTGATTAAAATCTTTTTGGACGATTGACATGTGTCACGACATTAATTTTGAAGGACATAGTTTGCTCAGAAAAAGCAAGCAGGGTACTAATGCAGAAGCAGGATAGTGAATGTTTAATGGACTTGAATGTAAGTATTTGGAAAGTACTTTGTATTAGTGAAGACAATAAAGCACAAGAGAACCTTGCCTGGAGTGATTTTATGTGGTTTCCAGGGCTTAAGAGACACTGAAATAAACAACTCCTATCCTAAGCATCATTTATTTTGCTTTCAGGAATGTGAATGTTAAAAGGAATGTTAAAAGGTCTCAGCCAGCATTAAATATATGAGGACCAGGCTCCTACTTCATTCCTGAAAGAGAAAGACTTCTTTTCTGGAGAGATGGATATGTGGGTAGGTACAGCACAACTAAAATCAACAGTGAGAAAGTCCCCAGGAAGTGCCATCAGATACCTTGAGCTCTTTTCATTTGCCAATCTGTTACTGTTTCCCTAGTATTCATGTAGTGGTTGCTATGTATTGACATTCCAAAAAGATGAAACTGCTCTGTTATTACATTAATTGTCTCTATTTTTTTTCTTTTAACCTTTTTGCAGTGCCTTTCATTTTACTTTCAGTTTTGGTTTTCATTGTAAAGCAGCAAAACTATCAGTTGCACACACTATGTGTGTCATTTTAACACGTGCACTTTCTATGTCCTATCCATGACACACTGTTCTTCGTTCAATCATTTTGCCACAGGTTTAAAAATTAAGAAAAAACAATTTTCTCTCTCACTGTTCAAACTTAGTCCTTGAAGAGCATTCCTAGAACTGTTCCAGTTCCCAGCTGAAGCCTGGGTGTCACCACTATCTTTTGTATCTGGCGTTCCCAGGCAGTGGAGCACCATTTCTCAGTCCAGTACTCAAACACATCACTGTGTCTACTTCACTTAGAAGAAAAAGTGAACATAGCTTAATATCCTGCCTGAAAGCAGTTTTCCCAGTTCTTCTTCTCATAAATGCTTGTATATCTTTCCCGCAATATTTTAATGCATGCTTCAAGAAACTGCAATGTTATTCTCATTGTTTCCCAAAGGATTTGAAGGGGAAATGGCAGGATGGAAAGCACAATTTGCCAAATTTGAAGTGATAACAATTATTTAATGGAAAATTTTGTAATATAACTGTATATTCAATTTAACATGGGCAGGTCCGGAGCATGATGTAAAAACAAATTCTGAAAATTGACATTTTTAAGATGCATATCAAATGCTTTAGAAATGGCATTGGAAAAACCATACCTCTAATATATTTCTAAACTGGATCAAAGTAACTGCAGAATTAGCCCTTCTTTAAGTAGTAAAATTCTCCTCAATTTTCCAACATTATTACTTTTCACTGGGATAATACTTGAAACAAAGAAGCTGTTACTGCTAAACCAAAAATTCCTGACTTCCAACTTGAGTTATTTATCTTTTTGTTCTACTTAGAACTTGAATTCCTAGCTCTGGATACACTATTATATGTGTATATAATTCAAACAATACTGCTACTGGTGCAAGATTGCTTCTAATTGCTTTTATAAAGAGTTTTATTTTTAAGACAGCTGTTAAAATTGAAAAGGGTCGATAAGATCACATTACTTTTAAGAGCAGTTCCTTTGACTCCATTGAGTATAGAGTACTTATGTAAAAAAGTCTTCATAGTATGAAATGGCGATCTCAAGAACTTGTCATACGTATGGTGGCTTTTTAAAAATTGAATTTTGCCTGCATCATTAGTGCACCTGTGCAACACAAGTGAGAGAGTGTCAGACTTAGAGGCTTGTTTGGTGTTTTTCATTAGATCCAAAGATAATTTTTTACTTGTGTAAATATCTAGGCATATTTATTATGTCCATGACTAGTCTCGTTAATAAATTAATAAATCCTAGCCTTAGTCAACTCTTTTTTTACCATACTTTTCCAGGAATGTTATCAAAGCTGGTCATAGTATAATCTCACTTGTTTTGAAGCAAAGTTGTGACTACAAGATGAAAGGAACCAGATGTATTTTAAAAATTGTTTGTCACCTCAGAATGTAAAACTGACATTGCAGAAGGTCATACATTATTATTTGCTTTAGATAAAAAATGTTGTAAAATTGTCTCTAAAAATTTTTTAAAATGTATTAAAATTGTCTAGTAAATTAAGTAAAGCTTTGGAAAAAAGTGAGACTGGTTTCATTTTGATATATTTTAATAGACTAATACAGTAGAAGAAGAATAAGTGTTGGTTAAATAGACAAAAGCCATGTAGAAAGTGAAAGATTCAGAAAGATATATATGCACTGTATGTTTGCAATTATTCACCACCTAGAAATATTGCCACTTGAGTAAAGGTCAGTATTGACTAGAAGTTTCCACTATTACTAAATAATTCTCCATGCTGCATCACTTTTGTGCAATTTATTTCTGTCAGCTCTGCTTATGACATTTGCCTTAATGCTGTTAAGTGTATGGAAAAAGCAATGACCCATTGGCTGTACATTTCTTTGTCTTTTAGGGTAACCTGACAGAAAAGGGTGTAGGCAAAGGAGCTTGAGTCTTGACATAGTCCAGTACAGTCTTACTGTAGAGGACTAAATAGAAATGCTGCCAGACACCTGTCCTGTCAGCAGGCAAGGCTAAGCTCTTTCTAAGGGCTAGAGACAGAGGAATTTGGGCTGCATGAAAAGCACCATAATTTGCTGTATAACCCTCGGCAAATAAATCACTGGATTTTGCTGTTTTCTGATTTTTGCTCTACTGAAATATAGATAACAGCAATTTCTTGGTTATCTGTTTAGGAAATAAATTTGTCTGACTAGAGATTTATTTTTACCTAACATTCTATAATAAATCAATAAATATATTCTCAAGCTTCTAGGTGTTTCTTTGGTAGGAAAAATAAATAAAGACGGACAATTTAAAAATATTTGCTTTGTACTCTAGAATTTCTGACTTTATTGGATATTAAAAAATACCCACACCCAAATTTAGTTAATTTAATAACATAATTAAAGCCTGCTGCTAGGACAAGCTACCTATATTGCAAGATAAATGATTCTCTTCTGGTTATCTTTTCCCCCTCTTCTGCTCGCTGGCTCCCCTTCCAACTTTCTTCACCAATCCTACCATTATGGATACCACATAGCTGGTGTCCTCCCTCAAATGCTGCTACCCTATTGCACCTTCAGGAGGAGAAAGAACTACATGCTCTCACAATTATTATACATGTATGAAGCAAATGTACAATTCTAAGCTGCTTTCTCTGAACAGGCAGCTGCTAGAAAATCAATACAGAGAGAACATGGCGTGTTTGAGAATCTTGGATCGATTGTCTTTTTATGTGGCATAGTTCTGTTTGAAACAAGAAAGTTAAAACAAGGGCAGCATTGTTTATTCAGAAATTTAATAGCCATGTGGATAGTCTGCAAAATTTTGCTCTGAGTCCTGAATTCACATTTGCATAATATCACAGATATTTGCAACTCTTTCAGTTCTGCTGCTCCATGTGGAACTGGAATTCCAATGTTTGGGATGCCAAGGGTTTTATTAATCTTCTCACAGCTACTTCAGCATCTCAGAGTCTGTGTAGACATGTTCCTTCCTTTAATAATGCTCATAATATTCACTTTCACCTACAGTAATATAATTAAGATAGAATTGTATTTTATGTCAGAGTTTTGCACTGACTGGGTTGTTTCTGTCCAGGCAAAGAGGAATGCAAACATATCTGGGCTAAACATCTAAAGCTATAGCTACTGACTGCTGAAGGTAGAAAAGGACACATCCTTTCTGCCATGACCTAGTCAGGAAAGAGTTTGTATTCTCGTTAGAAATCAGAAAGGCAAGAAAAATATTAATCTACATATGAGGAACAATGTTTTTTTATGACAGTTATCCCTCAAGGTCAAGAGTATATTAACAAGTTTGTCTTCCATTCCACAAAACAAGAGTACTGAATTTGAAATCCTTAAAGTTGAGCTTGCAATCTGGGAAAATACAGCGCCATTTCCTTTTAGTCAGTAGCATCAAAGATGTAATCAATAAATCCACCCTGTAGCAGTGTCCCTATACTAGGAAACTGTCTTGAGGGAAATAATGTTACTTCAGTCCTATATAATTCAAAGCTCCTTAAACTGGAGTTCTTTGAAGATAAAAACCCTACCTTTTCAGCTACTGTAAATCAACATAGCTATTTTGACTCTAAGGTACTACCAATTAAAGTGTATTTTTGCAAGACTCCATTATCTTGCTCAATAGTGACTTTAATAATGGTTTGTTCAGTCTCTACTGGTTTATGATATCTAGTCACACCATAAAGAGTGAGGCAGTTCTTTTCTTCCCAGGTCATACTTTCCTTGGTGAAGGTCTTCAGCCACAAATTGATTTTATTGTAAAGTTATTTTACAGGAACTGATTCTCACAAATCCTTGCTAGGATTGCACAGCAATGCTGCTGCAGTTGTATCCTTTCAGTCTTAGCAGGGCTATTTTGCAGTTGGCTCTGGCTTGCTGAATTACATTACCTTAATTGGTAAGTATTAGTTTTTCTCTTTCCATGCTGAAAGTGTTGGCATACCACCACATTCCTCACAAACTAAACTTTTCCGCAGCAGTCAGTTTCTCTGAATATATTTTAAAAACTTTTTCCAAGACTGAAATCAACATAATGAGTAGCAACATGAAGGATGTTAATAAAGGTTTATTAAACGAGAACCTTTGAGTACCTCATGTTCTTTCATTTCAGTTCTCTCAGTGACCCAGGATAGCTCAGTTTCATTACAGCAAACTGACAGTTTAGGACCAAAAAAGAGTGAAATTTGCCAAAAAAGAATGAAATTTGCTGACAGATGGTTAGAACAGAAATAATAATTCTGAATTCCTAATTTTTCTTTATAGTCAATGTACACATGGTGCAAGAGAATTAACTTCTTATCTATACTTTTGCAGGTCTGAATTATTTCCACATTACAGATTCTTGGTGTAAATTGACTGTTCCCTGGGTAGGACCCAAGTAGGTTACACCAGAATTTCATCTTAAAAGAAAAAAGTTGAACTTTTCAGGAAAGGTGAAATTATGGAAAACTTACAATATTGGACTTGAAGATATGTATATTCATTTATAATATATATATTGTAAACATGTAATCATATAGAGTTTGAATTTTTCACATAAAAGTTGTGCATGTTTAGCATTACAATGTCAATAACAGAAAATATTGTCAGTATTGAATATTCACATACTCTAAGATATTTTATAATCTAATAATTCCAGTATGTGGTATTGAAGTTATCACATATTTTAAGCCATCTAATAAATTAATACATCTGCCAAATACACAGTAGAATTAATTTCCATTCATAAAATGATTGCAATGTTCATGTTTGCCAAGGTATTATAGAATTCACCTTGTAAGGAGAATTAATGAATTTCTAACTTGAGTTTAACCAATACAAATTCAAAGGCAATTAGATGAAATCAGAGTCTAAGCAGTGGTATTTCAGATTTCTATGTACATAATCATAACTAAAATCTTCTGTGATGGTAATGCTTTACTTGGCTTGTAGTTTCATTGGCTTCATTTATTTAATAGATTTGAGGGGCATGCAAATGGTAATAGCATTCCCTGTAATCTTAGCATTATACAGTTATCCCAAAGCTGCAACAGATAAACTCCTAACTCAGATACTGCAGCTGATAACATGAAAGCCTGTTTCAAAACAGTCAAGAAGTGTGAAAATCTTTTATAGTTGTTACACCTCAATATATATGTGTCAGTCAATAAATATGTATGCAAAAGTTGTTTAGCACCAAAACTGTATTTGATTCTATATTTCTACACAAGACTAACCTACATTTCCCACCTTGCTAAATGGAGACTAAGAGGAAGTAATCACTTCAAGTAGTTTTTCCTTTCTCTTTAATAGTAAATCAACTTAGGAACAAACCAACAAAAAGAACTCTTCATCTACAACCCATGTGAGCACAGACAGGTTTTTAAGTGAGATATAATTGTGCAGCAAGGAGATGGCAACAGCAAACACATGGCAACAATTGGAAAAATGGGTTGGAAAAAAGGCAGTAAGCAGAGAGCTGGCACTGAACAGTGCAATTATTGTGAAGGGGATGGTGATGGGGTATGTTCAGGGAACCAGTTAGGGCAGAGCTGAGCAAACAAAACTAAAAACAAAAACAGTAACAGCTTCCAATAGTTAGGAATTAAATAGAGGAAATAACTCTGAAATAACTTACTGAAAAGTGAGGTAAAAGTAGCAGGAGCAGGGATACGCATTTTAGATAACCTGAAGTGAAGGGAGGTGGTTGTGATATGTGTGTTTCTCCCATAACACATCATGTATTTTAAAACAAATGTCTAGGTTAGGTGAGAGACAAATTAAGGGTCTTTATTGCCCTGGCCTCAAGGTAGATGATCTAATGGCATAAAAAGAGTCAATATTGTCATTACAGAGAAAAATAGCAAAGAAGTGCTCAAATAATAGATTTTTTTTTGTTCTCTTATCTTCAAAGAAATGGAAACCTTGCTTGTTCAAAACACAAGTAATGTGAAAGTAGAAAACTGCTTTTCACTTAATGTCAAATATTCAAAAGGATGTGCAAAGAAAAGGAAGAAAAATCCAGCAAAACTCTGACTGCTGTCAGTTTGACATTGCTGGGAAAGTAGTATTCTGATGTTATCAAGAAATGAGAACAGCAGGTGTGTAACTATGATCACATTTTATTTGTAACAAACAAAGGGTGGTGAAAGATGGGAGGAGAACAGCTCCAAAAGCAGGGCAGAGTAGGCGAGAGATACAAACAGCAGTGGATTAATAGGACATTGAGAAGGGAGGGCACAAAAAACACACACAAAATATAAAGGCAGATAATCTAAACCCTCCCATATAAAAACTCTGCTTTTCAAATCCTTGATTATTAAACCAACAAATCAATGAGTACACGTTTTAAAAAATAATCAAATAACTCCATTAATAAGGAAATATGCATGGGTGGGGTGAGACTAATGCACAACTCTGACCATGATAATCCCTGTGTTGCTACAGCTGTCTTTTGGGTAGAACCTCCCACAAGGCTTTTTTTCTACCTAACCACCTACTGAAAACACAGATGCCAGGACCGCAGTGGAGTTTCAACACTGACTTCACTGGAATGTGGAGAAAATGGTGAGCCATTCCTACAGAGAGCTTCATTTTTTGCACAACTATGTAGTGCATAACACTGGCTTTTTGTGTGTGTGTGCATGTGAGGGAGAATTCAGATGCTGTGCAATCGTGAGAAACCAAAGATCTCTCAGAATACAGTTAGACCTCCCAAGAATTTTGAGAAAATTATCATTAACCAAAAACATTAACTTCCTTCATTTCTTGAAGTAAGCCCTTACTTCTCTGGCATGTGTTTACATTACCCCACAGAGTTGCTTCTTCTTTCCTGTGGTAACCTTCTATGGTTAACAATACTACTGAGAGCTTGGTCCTCTGTGTTAAAAAGCTCTTGCCTAAGCCTTTATATCACCACAAATGAACAAGCTTTTCCTCTTTGCCCCAAGCACTGGCAGAGCTTTGATCCTTTGAGAATTCTTGTATGTGTGAAATAGAGCAGTCTTTAGTAAGGGCAAACAGGGTCTTGGAATTTGAGAAACCCCAGTGATAATTTAATTCTTATGGAAAGACAAAAATTTGGTTCTCTGGTGATCTTTCCATTCAAGTTGTAGGGAAAGTATCTGTCTGAGGCTCTACCTTTTGTAAAGATATAAATAATTAAGTTGGTTAAATTGGATGATTTGTTACACATGCACACACCAAACTTTGGGAAGACACAGTGAACAAAACTTCTGCAACAACAGATCACTCCAGGTACTCCAGACTTCACTTGCAAATTGTAGTATTAACATTAATAGTAATTACCACATCAGTATTCCAGGCATTTTGAAGTGACTGCACGTTGATCCCATTCCAGCTGGAGTGACTGCTACCCCCACAAGTATTGAACAGCAACTCGGTTTACATGTTGGATAAAGAGCTTCCCCAACTCTGCTAGGGTTTTGGAAGAGTTTTTTTTCTGAAAAGTTGATTTCATGCTCTGTGAGTCCCCATAGCTGACACCCAAATCATCTGGGACCCCAAACACAAAGGTTTTTATGCTCAAGGTAACCCAGGAGAGTATTCCCTTTGTTGTTACTTCTTGGCCTTTAACAGTCACCTCCCTAACAGAACCACAGTTTGGTATGGTTAGGATTTCTAGCTGTGACTATGAATGGGGCATAAGAAACATATGAAAATAAGGCTGTCTAAATCTACAATTTTCCTTTCCTCCTGAAAAAATGATGATTGTTCACTAGCAGCTTATAGTTTATTTTTTCACCGCTCTTCTGTCTTTCTTAGTTCTTCACATTTTTCACTGCAACTCCCACAAATAACAAACTCCATCAACAAATATGCCCTTCTTTTTTTTGTCCTTTCTCACACATAGCTGAGGAGCCAACAGAGACACTGACAGTCCACTATGGTTAATGGGGGCAATATGGCTCAATGCAGGTGTCTCAGGTTCAAAAATACAAGTTTTATAATTATCCACAAAATCACTGTAGTCTAGAGCCATGGCAATGCTAAAACAGCTTTCTTTTTTTAACCACTTTTCTCCTTCCTTTTCCATACCACCTTCACCCATCTCAGAACAATTTGAAGAATTAATACCATCAGTGTGGCTGAGCATACAAGTAAACTACCTTCTACGAATGAGGGCATGGCTCTTCTTGTAAAGAAGAAAGAGAAATCTTGTTTGTTTGGGATAGAAAAATAGGGACCACCAAATTTTTCAATGTCTTATCTAAGATAATTCTGTGGGTGATGGAAAGAATTCTTATGTCTGCTGAAGTGATTCTGTTATCTATAAAGTAAGCTTAAAGCAATACATTTTTTGGAATTAGTGAAGAAATGAACAGAACAAGCCTAGTGATATGAACATTTACCTTTGGTTTTGAATTGTAGACGTTCTTGTCTGCCAAACTCACCTCCGCAATCTTTAATGGCAGAAAAATTAGGGCTTTGATATAAATGCTTTGAACTATCTAAAGTAAGCTTCCAGGTACAGGACACTACCCCCCTTAAAGCTTTCTATGTGTGCATACTGTAAGATTTTGGTGGACTAAAGACTGACTGAATTTGCTTACAAATACATGTCCCTGAATATTAAATCTGTGTTCCTCACAACTAATAAGAAACTGACCTTCAGTAGGCTAATTTACTGTAGAAATGAGAAACAACCCCTTCTAGTTAAAGTTGTTGTTATGTGTATGTTCAACAAAATCTAAGCAAAAGGTGTGTGCTAAATACTCAAGGTGTGCTCATTGATTAATTCAAAGTAATGACTCTGGAAGTCAGTCTTGCTACTATAAAAATGGTATTCAGATGATTGTAAAAATCAACACAGATATTTTCAGAACTGCAGATGTTATCTTTGAGCAGTAACATGACCCCTGCTAACAAAACAATATTTTAACTACAAAACAATCATTCTAGAATGATACAGTATTGAGTGTAGTAGCCCTTCAGGATATTTCTATAACGTAACTAGTTAAGCATGCTTAAATGATATTACTATATATTTTAACTTCTTTTTCACACTTATTACCAAAGTGTGAGCATTGACATTCACTGCAAAATAGATTAATGTAATTAAAGAAACTTTTCTGTAACCTGCCGCTGATAATTCAAAAGAAATAAATAACACAGCTATTTCTGGCCCTTAATAGTATGATGGTATTTCACAGCTATTACACTTTTTGAACTGGATAATTTCCAGGGCAGTTTAATCCAGATTCTGTTATAACATTTTGCATTACATAACCAAGACAAGAGACAAAACAAAAATAAAACAAAGCAGTAATCAATCACTGTTCTCCCCTGAATCCTTGAAGAAGCCTCTAAATTGCATGAGCTTGAGGTGGAGTCCAGGGATTTTATGATGCAAGAGAAGACTTTTGGAGTGATTTGAGATCAAGGCACATTTTCTTTCTGAATATTTCCCAGGTTGTTCATAAAGAGTGCCCTGTACTGGGAGAACTGGCTAGCACTCAGGTTTTGCATACTTAGCTGAGAGGCTAATGAAGTTGTCGAGTTCACAAACTGGTAAAACAGGGCCATATAGAGGTTAAGATTTAATCCTTTAAATGGCATTGAAGGAGAACCTCAAGATTTTTTAATGAAATCTCAGTATTTCTGCACTGCAGTATTTCAGGCAAAAAAAATATGAAGAAATCCACCAGAACTTCACTGCAAGGCATGACCTCTGGATTCAAAGAGCAACATACTAACATATCAGCATCAGTCAGCAAGGCAATTGCTGCACTGTACTTGGTAATTACTAAGGTTCCATATCTTACTTGTTGGTATTTCAGTAAAAAAACTAAACAGCATTAAATGTGCACACCTGGAAGGTGGGAGTTAAGGTTTTTTTGGTCTGATACAGAAAAATCAAGTTAACTTTAAAAGAAACCACTTTGATTAGTTGAGTTCCTCAAATGCTTATCTTTCCATCTTCTTTTTTCCTACATGTTTATTTATGAATCCAAGGACTGGACATGCAGTGCTTTGGAATACTTCTGGAAGAAATGGATTAATGACTTTGTAGTACAAATCTTTAACATTAGCCAAATCATATTACATTATAGTTAATGGGAAATAATGCTTTTCTTTTTTTTCCTTTTAGAAAAAAACCCAAAGATTAAGGAGGTGCTGAGGGATTTAATTAATATTAATTCATGATACAGCAAACACTTTAATCTAGAGAAGAGTTGAATAATTTTCCAAAATTGGCTTAGTATCATCAGGTAGAAAAATATTTGGTTTGAAGAATGTTTTGGTCCATCAGTTGTTACAGTTACACAGTACACAGTATCTTCTATCTTGCTTTACATCTGAAACACATTTTTTCTTTTTTTTTTTTTCTGAAATACCTGCAAAAGTGGGTGTATTACCCTTTCTTCAACTCTTTCCCCCAGTTAAATAGCTGTTTAGATCACAACTACCATTAGATTAACATAAAAACCTCAAATTATGACTTTATCTGCTTCACAATGAAATATGTGATGGATTTTTGTTTCACATTTGTAAAACAGCAATTTTATTAGGACCAGGCACATCATTTGCTAAAATAGGAAATCTTTAACTACTAACTATATTACCCTTTGCAGGCCCTGGCAGCTCTGATGTTATCACCACTGTAATGAAAGTAGAAAATATGTGGTTTCTGACATCACAAGTGCAGCTGAGCCTTGTGTTGGTACTGCTCTTAGAACAAAATATGAATGGGCTTATACCCTTAATATCTTCTGTAATTTATCAGGTAGCTGGAAGCCTTACTAGCCCTTACAGTTCAGTGAGTCAGGGCTCAGGGAATCAATGGGACCGGAATGGAGATGCTTCTACTGGCACTGCCCATAGCCTATCACTCTGGGGTTTCATGATATTCTAGCTCTGAGACTGTAAAGGCAACAAATTTACATGCAAAAATTAGCACCAAGATGAATGGAACGTTATACTGTGGTATTATAAAGAAGAATTTCTGCCAGGAGCAGTACAACTGCAGCTGTGCTGTACTGTTTCTCTGGCTTTGAAAAAGGGGTAAAGCCCCTTGTGATTGAATGTTGATAAAGTCAGTGTTTGTGTAAAGGACTGGACAGGAAGAAACATTTCCTCGTGACATGATCCTAGAAGAAAAAATGAAAAGCTTTGAAATGGAAATTTGCTTCTTAAAATAATTCTGATATTTAAAAGTACACGGAAATGCTGATTCTGTCTCAGTTAAAATATAAGTATACACACCATGTGCAAAGACAAATATGAAACTTTTTAATTATTATAATTAATTAGTTGCTTTCAGCCTTTCATTCTGTCATTGAGTTCGTGATTTCTGCCACTACAGCCAGCACCTAAGCAAGAAGCTGGGACATCAAATGAAAGAAGAGATTGTGTTTCTAAAGGTCAACAACTCATAGTGACATATGTACTGTTTTTAAGTGATTAAAAAAATTATAGGCAGATTGTTCATATCGTTTAATGACACTTCTGATTAAAATTTGTGTGAAAATCATGAAGATTTCAAAATAGAAATAACAGTCTTTTATTCTTTTCTCAAACTGGTAGGCGCAATACTTTTTTCATAATATAAACAAAAAAAGAGAAAATGCTGTCTGTAAACATCTTTTACAATGATAAAGCTTAGAATTCACAACGCCACCAGCTATGCTTAGAACATTTGTTTTCTCCCTACTCCTGATTGAACTATGCTGAACAAATACCACAAGGTTAAAAATTACTGCCATTAATGGAGAAAAATGCATGGAGCAAATGATATTTTTTAAAGATGTAGTTAACCAAGGTCAAAAGGTCAGAAGAGGTCAATAATTCTGCTGCATTTGTGTTTGCAATAAAACCTTGGCGAGGATTTCTATAAACCACTTTGTTTCTCTTCAAGTTTTGGGAAAGAGATTATTTTTTGCATCAGTGTAGCTAGTAAAGCACTGCTCAAACTGAGAACACAATGTGTCTGTCTTTCTCTCAATCAAATACTCTATCCAGAAAAAGAAAGGAGTGTTCAGACAACTCCCAAACCTTATTCTACATGGGAACGAGCCTGGACATAGAGAAGCAGACATCCAGCCCATAAAAAGTGAAATTTTATTGTTCAAATACCTCCTTGCAATGGCAGAGACCCAGCTGCAAGTCTGCTCTGTGAGATAGTCCTTTGTCTTGTTCCTCTTATTGGCAATTGTATTCTGGCCTTGATAAACTTCTTTATAATAGATACATAGAAATTCAAAGCTTTTCGTGCAACAATTTTAGCTTACATAAACTGGTATTTTCAGGTCCAGTAATGTTGGAAGGAGTGCCTTTTTAAGGCAAAATAGTTTCCCAAAATTTCCATTGAGAGTGACCTCCTGAGGTACAGGAGAAAAAACCCAGAAAAATCAGAATGGATGAATATGGAGGTGTTTTGTGAGGCTTTTTCATGGTTCTGCTTTACTGTTGTGTCTGTGCTAGGTGTTTGCATATAGATGAGAAACTGAATGCAAGCTAAGCCAAGTACAAGCTTTTTGTTGTGCTCTGAAAAATTGAGTCTTTCAGTCTAATTTATTGTGTTATAAAAATTCAAAGCATAAAGTCTGCCCTAGCTGAAGTATACAGTTTTCCTCTTACAATCATTGTTATACTCTTTCTTGTGGACAGCTATTAAGGGGTGATAATGTCATGGATGTAATATCAGTCACTTTAGTAAAACTGATGAAAAACAACATTCTCTTTTTTCAAAGAAGCTGTGGCTTACATGTGAGCTCTTTCCGTGGCCACTGTGCTATGCTACTCGAGGGACATACCTGTTCCAAAACTTAATGGAACTTTGAATTTCAGATTTCTTCCATGTACCTAGATACAAACACTTCTCCTGCAAGAGGTACCATCTATTCACCTGCTCTGAACTTTCTCTTCTCACCTTTAACTTTCCAGACCTTAGGCTATAAATCCTTTGCGTTATCAAAGCACACATCCATCAGTAGAGTACCACCCCTTGTAACCAGGGCTCTCTGTCTTGTGTCTTTCCCTGTGAAAGAGAGAAGCATATTTCTAACTGGTGTCTCACACCACAACTGGTCTTGCTTCCAGCAGACAGGGCGTGGGCCAGGAACCTACTCACCGGGAAAGATGATCTCCAGGTTAGCTGATCCTGAGCAGAGACAGGGACAGCTGCAGAGACTGGAGATTGCCATTCAGGGGTCATAACAGGAAGAAAGCCATCATACAAAAGGGATCTGCTGACATCAACGTTGTGGCTTAACCCTGGCTGGCAGCTCGGTGCCACATTTAACTGAACTAAGTCTTTCACTCCTTCATCCCCACCACCAATGGCATGAGGAGACAAACTGGGGAAGAAAAAATTAGAACTTGTGGGTCAAAATAAAGACGTTAATAATTGAAAAGTTAATAATTGAAACAAAGTAAAAACAGGTAATCATAATACTAATGTTACTACTACTACTACTTAGAACAATTGTAATAAAAAAGAGCGGGAGAGAGGGAGATAACCCCAAGACAGACAAATGATGCACAATACAATTTCTCACCACCTACTGACTGGTACACAGCTTGTCCCCAAGCACCACTCGGCCCTCCCTGTCCTCCAGCTCCCCCCAGTTTATATAGTGAGCATGATGTTCTATGGTATGGAATATTCCTTTGGACAATTCAGGTCAGCTGTCCTGGCCACACTCCCTTCTGGTTTCTTGTGCACCTGCTCACTGTCACAGCACAGGAAACTGAAAAATCCTTGACTTAGTGTAGAGCATTGCTCAGCAAAAACTAAAACATCACTGTGTTATCAACATTATTCTCATACTGATTCAAAAACAAAGCATTGTACCAGTTAATAGGAAGAAAATGAGCTCTATCCCAGCCGAAATCAAGACAGCAATCTGTGCATATGTACATACAGACTATTGAATTTTGTAGGAGTAATTATGCAGCTTAGATATTTTATAACTTAATATTGAAACCAAGATAAAAAAAATAACCTTGTGGCCTAAACAGTAGTTGCTACTAGAGGTACAATTTTCTGAACAAGCCAGGCCAATAACAAAAGTCATGTCCCTGAATGCATGGCAGCTGCACTTCTGTGTGTACCCAGCTATGGTGCATCCAAACTTTATGAGAACCAAGAAGATGTAAAACTTTGAAAATATTCCCACTTTTCCATTTCTGATGTCTCTTGTTTTTTTCCCCTTTTTACACATGAGGGAAATGAAATTTTTTTAACCAATGAATACTAGTAGAGAAAGGAGTAAAACAAATCTCAGCCCCAATTCAGTGAAAAACTCTGTATATTCTTGTCCAGAAATACTTATAAATTTTGGAATTATGAATTTACATGTACTCTTTTGAGTAAAATCAGGATGCTGATAGATGTTGGAAGGGTAGATAAATTAGCCATGAAAAACTAGTTATGGTGTCAGATTAAATAAATTTAAAATTTGTACATCAACAATATGCATTTCTTTATAAGTTAGTATCTGTAAATAATTTTAAGGACTATACATAATTTTTTCATCGGTTTGCATTCTTGTCAATCATTCACTTCAAGGCTTTTTGGATAAGGGTCTGTTCTTTCATTAAATGGTAGCATGCTCACCCATAACTCTGAAACCTTGAAGGGAGGTTCATCTGGCTGATGACAATATTTTGCCATCATGCCAATTAATTGCCTAAAAGCTGAAATGCACATAGTTAAAAATATTTTAAGTATCAGTATTTACCATGTTATGGATAACAGACTGTAGCAGGACACTGTGAGTTTCACTCCTAATTATTTCAGTGTCTAAATGCTCATAGACACAGAATCCATCCATCCTGACACATCTAAACCAGTAATTATCTAATACCATTCACATGGTGTGGGGTTAATTGAAAGAGGTCTTGACATTCCTGACCTGTCAGTTTTGCCTCGTCAGCTTGACCCAGGTCAGAGATTCTCCCTGATAAATGTTGCTTATCAATAAAGCCTCACTCTATCTAGAAACATCAGGTGAATATTTATATATACACGCAAATATATGTTTGTGTGTGGATTTACACACACAGATCATAAAGCTGTATACATATATATGCACAATAAGAGCTAAATATAAATATTAAATATTTGTTCCATTGATTTTTATATTTTATTTTTCTTTACAACTAATATAGGAATTATGTAAATTGAAAAGTGAAGACTCCCTTACTTTTGTTTGTAGCTAAAATATGATACCAATGCAGATTTTCCAGGTGAAACTAGAGCAAATTTATTTTGCTTTTGTTATCACAAATACTTCTGAGAAGAGAATTTGTCTGACATGAAGTTTTCAAATGGTAATACACATTAAGCTAAGTCCTCTTTAATGCCAAACATAGATCTTAGTGACTAATGAACCTGTTAGAAGGGTGCAGAATTGAGATACTGGTTGAATTTTTTGCTGTGCTGTAACTGGAGGGAAATATGTATTCCATTACATCCCCCAAACTTATTAAACTATATTTCCCTCTGAACATCAGAAAACACATTTTCACTGTGTGGGTGACCAAGCGGTGGCACAGGTTGGCCAGGTAGATTGTGGAATCTCTGTCCTTGGAGGTATTTAAAAGCTGTCTGGACACACTTTGGGCAAACAGCTCTAGATAGTTCTACTTGAGCAGGGGGCATGGTCTAGGTGAACTTCAACCATTCTGTAATCCTGTGATAAAGGTAAAGTGGAGTTGGGAAAAGTGTGATAAGTTCTCAGGCAGAATATGCTCAGTTTCTTTGTGCAATTAAGGCGTCTGTGCTGCCTCCACGGGTCTGTATGAAAGAGGCTGGGGTAGGAAGCTTCAGTACCAGATGCTTGGCCAGCCACATTGGCTAATTTTTTATTTATTTCTTTCCCTAGACAAGGTAACTCCAACCAGCAAGGCCTGGGACAAATCCCAGAGTTTAGATAAGTTTCTCTTGACACTACTCTCCAGAGGCAGTGGAGAAAAGATGGAATCAGGGTGTTCTGTTAAACCACACAATGTAGGTCCCCTTGCCTGCTCACCTTGCACCCCTCCATGTGGCAGGTCAGGCAGTGTCACTTATCCCCCAGTTTCATTTTATAGTAAAACCACTCTAGTGGGATACAACACAATCCTCTCATTATTCCAGAGAGTTTAGGACAAAAGCCACATGGCAGTAACAATGATGCAGGAAACAGGGAGAACAAGTGCTGTGATGGACCCTCAGCAGAATGGCTATGAGCCAGCCTCCGTGTGGCTTTATATGGGGTCCCGAGCCCTGGGAAGGGTGCTGGCATCCCCCAGTCCCAGTAGCAGCCAGTTAGGATCATCCCAATAGATCAGTCATTCCTAGTCCATGTGGGGCTGTATATCTCATCACAGCCACACAGTCCTCTGTTAGCTTACCTACATCTAATTCTGTATTAATCACACTTTAAAGCTGCAGCTGTTAATATAAAATTTATAATACTTCTAAGATGAACATAATGCAAGCAGTTAGTAGTGCATTTTCAGTGAAGATTTGCTAGTAGGTTACTCTGCCTTCAGAGAAAAGGAGCAGATCCAGCAAATTGACCTGGCAGAGGCCCTGTGCATACTTAACCCTTAGTTCTTTATGCATCACATGCACTGTAATCTTGTTTTCTCTGACATTTCTCAGATGCACTAATCCTTTCATCTGGTGAGAACAAATCTGAACCCTCATTGATTTTATGCTAAGGCAACCCACGGGCCCCTTATACAGCAACTTCTGTTCCCTGCCTGTAATAGGTCAGTTGTGGTTTCTGCCTATTGCCTCAGTGTAAAAGTACATTTTACTGGTAAATTCACCTACTAAATCTGACTCAAACATTCTGATTTACATCTGTTTTCACCTATTGGCCCATGTGTAGTAATTCTGAATATATGCTAAAGTAAATCACATTACTAGAGCGATGTACTTTCCCACATCAAAGGGCTAAAGGGAAGACTGTGCTGCCAATCCTGTTGCTATCTCCATAAATACTTTGTGAATTATGCAGGACAACAAGAGACTGTTATGGATAATGCTACTTTGTTGTGTCTGTCCATCACCCACAAAGGAAAAGTACCTTCCAGTTCCAACAAGACCTGGGTTTCTTTGCAGGTAGAATCAATTAAAAGATCAGGAGACATTTTGTAGTCCACAGAAATATACAACTATTGACACGGCACTAACAAAATATTTCTAGTTAGGTGAAACTGATACAGCCTTCAGTATCCTTTTTCTTTTGTATACAGCAATGCTCCCCAGTTGCCTCTGTTCCCTGGGATAAAAAAGCTTTAGAATGAGGTAGAAAAGATGGCCAGTTTTCTAAAATACTTGTTAGAGATATTAGGGAAGCAAGTTCCTGTCAGTATTATTTATGAAAAAATGGTTATATAATTGATTTTGTTGAACTTCCCAAAATTGTACAACACTTAAACCTGTAAATAGTCCCAGAAAAGTAGACTGTGCTTCTCAGATATCCTGGTTTTAATTTCTAGCAGATATTATTGGGCTGTATATTACATTGAATTTGTAAAAATGGGATATTTCGTTAGTGATATCTACTTGATATCTCTGGCTGCTCTGAAAATCTGTCACAGAAAACTATTCATTTGCTTGCTATTTGTCATTCTTTTCCTGTAGCTTGCTCTTCTGAGTTCTCCACAGCCCTTTCTCTTTCTCACATTTTATTTCTGTGGTATTTTTAAACTATGATACATTAGATATAAAAATGATCTGAAACTGTCAGCCACTGAAATAAAATATGTGTATCAGAATATGATTCCTGTTGTTGTAGATTTATACTCCCCACCTAGTCAATGAGGTGCGTGTGTCTGTGGTGTTTGGGCACTTTTTGAACAAGTAGTAAATATTATTCCTAGCACGTGTGTTACTGATTGTTTCCAGAATGAACAAAACATAAGGCAGCATCATTATGTCTGGTAGATGCAGGCCACACTCTCAACAGTGGTCTTGTTTCTATAAATTAGTTAAATGGTTTCCAGAGAATGATGTGCTGAACTATTTGGGACACATTTCTTTTAAGAAAATGATGAAAGGATTTGCAAGTACTTCCAAATGGTCCAAATTTGCTTTGTTTAACTTTCAGGCATACTAGTCACCTGGAAAGTATCTATAAAAGATTGAGGCTGTGACAGAGTCATTTGCTTTTATTTAATCTTTACTTTGATTCTGAGCACTGCATTTGTACCTAATAAGACATTACCATATTAATAAGGATTTAATATAAAGTCATGAATAGAATAACTTTGTTTATGGCTTAAATCTGTATGAAGAGTTTCTTTACATATATTTGCATTTTTAAAAGCTGCTCACCTAGTGCTCAGAGATAAAATTGTTGCCTCATGCAAAAAATACAGGATATTTTTTGTAAAATGGTAATCTCAGATTTCATCCTAATAAAAAGTAAAGTTCTCTAAAGAATGGAGTTTTTTGTGTGTGATGATGTCATAAAGAAGCTAATAGAAAGCATCTGATTACTAAAAATTGCTTTACTTCCCACCAGTTTATAAAAGGAATAAGAACAAAGTGATAGAAATATTACAAAATTATCAAGGCTCACAAGATTGCCTAGGGCAGCATATCAAAGAGAGAAAAACATAGCCCTTGTTATCATCTTTAATTTTGTATCCTGAAAATAATTTATTTGTAAGATACCCCCAGAATGAATGTTTCTTGTCCCAAATGAAACTGGTTTTCATCGCATTTGCAATATCTGACTGGGTGAGATTGAGATCTATCATTATTTCAAATGATTAGTGGTATCTATTGAAATCTGATAAATAAACCAGAGAGATTTCTTTGAGCAGCAAGAGTTGAACAGCATTTGACTATGTTCATGTAGAAACAGATTTTTTAAAATCTAGGTTGTGTCCTCATTTGGTAGGAAGCTGTATTCTTTCCTAAAGAAGAAAATATGAATACTACAAAAGCTAAATTTTTGACCAGATGGAATGAGGTAATGACAAACACCTTTTCCTAATGTTTATTCTCTAGTTTCTGATGATCTGTAATTTCTTATTATCCTTAAGGTAGGGATTCCTTAGTATTTCCTAGATATACAGAGAATATACAGCAATGTGTCTCTTGTGAATTAGTGCATCACATCCAAGTTCAGAAATTGGTTTATGAAAGTTTAATTCACTTTTAATATCTAGTTTTTCAATATGTATTTGTGTATAGACAGCTGCATAAGATGTTAACCTAAGAAAACCCAGAAAACCGAAGAAAAAGTTGCTTATTCTGAGAGTTATTTTCTTACATTGTTCTCATGAACTGCTTCACAAATATTAATGGTTATTTTATTGTCCTGATAAAATCTGTGCCTGGTAACTCAGACCTTAATCTTTAAGATGCTAGCTCATTGCCAAGTATTTCACATATCTGTAAGCTAACAAAGGACAAAATTAAAAATTCTATTTTCAGTGAGAAGAAAGTCAACAGTTCATTGAAATTCCAAAGGGAAAAAAAATACTGGAGAATCAGGAAATGGATTGAGACATGTCTCCAGGAATCAACATATGCTTTTGAAACTCCCTTTCAAGAGGAGATTGCCAAATTTCTCAGAGCTACATTTTGAACCTGCTTTGGGATTGTTTTGTTCTGTTCTTTTGCAAAAGAAAAGATTCATTTCTTCCCTATTCACAGGTGAACTCACTGCTGTTCAAAATTGTACTTTCGGGTAAAAGCTCAGCATAAAGTGTATCTGACAATTTGCATTACCAGAGCTGTATTGCTTTTGTTGCCCTGGCAAACAACATGGACTTGCATTATAAACCTGCTTCATAACATAAACTTTTATCCCCCAACTACTAATCTCATAGCCTTTCATTAAAATCCTCCTTTAAAAGTGCAACAGTGAAATAATAATGATCAGCAATGCCAGAGACTGACTTAATCTCTAAACAGTGCCTGCAGCTTTCAGAACAGCTCAATGTGCTAATTACTTCATATGCTTTTCACAATAGAGTCTTTAATTTCTGTATTTTTTTACAGTAAAATCCTATCATTTTAGTTTACAATGACTATTTCTTTCTGCTTTATATAGTATAATTTTAAAAGAATGGAAGGTTTTGCAAGCTGAGAAAGGTAAATTGGTTGAAATTAAACCTATGAAAGGGTTTTGTTTCATTTTACCATGAAGATAACTGTTAATGAAACACAACCTTTACCATTAATAAATATATCTTTTAAACTGTAAATTTTCTAAAGGAGTAAAAAAGAAAATCTAAACATGTGTTGAGCTTTGATTAAAAAATTATTGTTTTAAAAATAAAGTCAAAGGGAAGCATGATTTCAGTTATTGGGGTCGGGAGGAAAGCGTTACTTAGTTAATAACTGAGGATCAAGTAGCTGAGATGAAACTTGCATGTATATCCAGAACCATCTTGGGCATCCAACACAGTTATTCCCCCTTGATTTATGTTCAAAGACACAATTGGCCTCCTGGCTGCCTGGAGAGGAAGAAGAGCTTTGCTACCTTATCATGTCAATGCTTGCTCAGAAAGTTCTTATGTCTCTCGTCACGTGAGCCCTAGAAGCTAGCCTACTTTTGACCAATTTAAAAAATTATTAGACTAAAGGACCTTTAAAAACTTTTTCTTGGTTCTGTATGAGCCTTGACTAGCCTAGGAATAGATTCTGGTTTTCCCATTTCACTGCAGTACAACCAGAAGCAGAGTGGATAAGGGGCAACCTGACAGAGAGGTTGTCTCCATCTGACTTGTTATGCTTCATGTGGTCAGATAATTTATTGCACAGAGAGACAAATTACATTGCTAATTAACAATTCTAAGTCAGTGCTTTCAATACTGGGATCAGAGAATACTGAGATCAGCCATCTTGGCCATCTGTCCCATATAATCTGAAGATGCATCCCAGAACGCACACTTAATTTTGACATTAAAAGGATTGATTACTCAGAATTTCACTATATAGAGGATTTTGGATTTTTTAGTCTCTTGGGATTGTCTAGTCCATCTTTCCTGCTCAAGCAGAGTCAATTGCAGCAGGTTACTTTGGGCTGTGTCCAGTGAGGTTTTGAATCTCTGCAAAGACGGAGACTCCACAAACTCCCCGGGTGTAGAGCTGAGCGGCCAGCAAAGTAAAAAGGTTTCCTGTTCACAGATTCATGTTCATCCACTGTCAGAGGATGCTGCTGAGAAGTGTCTGCTCCTCTGAATGATGGCAGTGCCATCTGACATATGAAGCACTTTTCCCAGTTTTGAATCACCTGTAAATTTGCTGAGGACACACATTGCCCCATCATTCAGATCATTAATGAAGATGTTGAACTCTATATGAGTCAGCAGAGATCCCTGAGGTACAGCCCTAAATGACAGGATTTTGCAATTCTAGAACATGGATGTTTCTTCCATTCAAAAGAAAAAAATTTCTTTTTGGTATCTGACATGAATACAGGTAAAATCAGTCATACTATTTTGAAGTACTTGATGTTTATTTACGTAATTTGTAGTGAATACACATCCTGCACACCATATTAATTATTTACTCTTGTAGATGCCTGTGGGTCTAGAGATTCACTTGAGAAAGTCAGTCTTTTAAAAATTTTTCTTAGGGATATTCATCAGATAAAATTTTCACTGGACCCAGTTCAGAGGTGGGAAAGAGAGGTGTTAGCAGACAACTGTCCAGAAATTGAATTAACTGTGAACCTGTAAATATGTTCTTTCTCAGACATATCTGTCCTTATAGGCTCACAATTTTTCCATCAGAGTAAAGAAGTTCCTAATTAAGTTAGAATAATTCCTACAACAGAACAACAGGAAGAAAAATATAACAACACTTAAAAGCAATCATGACTGTTTGGTACATTAAATGCTTAGCTGGAAAGAACTTTTGCTGAAGATTATGTAAATAAACAAAATTTTTAAAATGGATGTTCCTCCTTCCATGATATTAAAGAGTTGTTAGATATGCAAAGTTATTTAATTTTCAAACTATATTGAACGGGGTATCTTGAGCACCTGAAAGCACAAATAGTGATGTGTTGTCATACCACGACATTGCGACGTGTTAAAATGAGCTTGTTTCTTGAGTCTCCTAACTGTGCCTTAGACTAATTGGAATGAGACTCAAGAGTTACCAGACAGGAAACTTCAGTATCTTCAGCAGATACTGTCTGGAATGATCAGGTTAGCAGCATTACAGATGTTGCTTTAGAGGCTGACTGGATAAATTCCAGTTTTAAAGAGATTTAATAAAATAATTTATCTGTGGAAATAAGGCTGGGCATTCAATTTTTGCTCTGCAAGATTGCAATTTGCAGTACATAAATATATCTGGGAACCTAACTTCCAAGCACTGAGGCTAACAAAGGGCAAGATCGCCACATTTAAAATCCTAGGGACATTGGAGGTTTATCAGTCATAGTACGGTGAAACGGATGGACTATGTCATGCACTTTTTTCAGCAGAAAGAAGCAAAGAAAAAGTTGTGCCTAAATAGGAAAGATAAGCCTAGCAATGATCAGATAAGTGGGAAGAGCTAATGACTCAATTAGGATGCTCTAGATATCTAAGTAAGATTTATATTTGGCAAAGATTCAGCAGAAAATTGGTTTGTAAGTTTTGCAGTGGAAGAAGAGTTATACTGTGTTTATAGCAAAGGCATGTTGGATCTTATCCTGGGTAGTCTTTTTTTGCTTACCAGTATTGTGCCTTGATTTCAGTGTGACTTCAGGTCCCTAACTAGTGAGAACTATTAACTTCAGAAGGAGATAACCTGCTCAGAGCACGGCATGGTTGTTACACTTATCTGAGCACATCTCTGACTAGCTTGTCACGAGGCACAGACAGGTGGTAAAGAGCTGTGAGAACAAGATGCCATTTGCATCAATATACACACACATTAGTCCCTGGTGATAGGGTGAGGTGAACCACGTGCATGTCAAAGAAGCTTTGTGTGCTCCCACAGCACAGCACTTTCCCAAGCAGATTATGCTTCTGAAATGTAAAAATGTGTGGCATTGCATACCGTTTACCTTTCAGGAACCGCCCCCCTCCCAACAAAGCAACACTCTTTCCCCACCAAAAAGACCCCCTGAAGATGCTATTCACAGTGGAGTTCCTAGCAAGCTTGATAGAAAAGACAGATCTGTGGGACTTTGTCTAGCGTTTATGGGGTCTTATACATGATATCTTTACAGTGGCCTGGCTTCTGCAAACTCTAAGAAAAAACAGTTTTATCCAGGGATCTCAAATCACTGCATACTCAGATAAAAGTATTACAGTTACAAAATGAAAAATAGGTAAACAGAGGTTTTCTTTCCAAGACATTACAGTGGGCTTTTCCTCCACTGGGTATTCCAAATGGGTGCGAGTCTGTAAGTAAAAGGGAGAATAAAAATAATAAGCACATAAAGCATTAGCATGCAACAGGCAAGTGGACTGGTGTTTTTAACAGGCTACATCAAACTGAAGTATGAGGCTTGATCATACTAGGACTGGAAAAGGTCAATATTTCAGTGTTATAGTATCCTGAGCACTTTTAGTTTTGGCTTCCTTAAGAATCCTTGCAGAGCTATTGCAATCACAGGGCTGTGAGGAGGCCAGTTCATTAAATTGCTGACTTGGCTGTTTGCAGATGTTTAAAGCAGGTGTTCTGTACAGATGAGGAAGTTTGCTTTCTTCTGTGGCACATTGCACTGTGGGTCAGAGGTTACACCTCAATGGCAAACTCTCAACAGCATGGCAAGTCTCAGAGGTGTTTGTTAAGGGAGAAAAAGAATTCAGTCTCCTTAAAATTTATGTACTGCAAAAGATAACTGCACCTGCAGACTGCTACTCTTATTGAAAACACATGGCGGCTGTTAGAAGAAAAATAAAATGCTACTCTGTAGTTCCTGTTGAGAATATGCAGCAACCCCAAATGATCACCATAGACTAGAGATAACTGAGTGATTCATGATCCAACAGTACATGGTTCTGGTACAAAGTGTATGTTATTGTCATATACTTAGGGATTCGTGCAAATCCACACGTGTTTCAAAAGTGACTGTGACCAGAGTTGTATTGCCATCCAACGTTGCCTTGCATAATATAATGTATGCCAGCAGGCATTCCCAGCGACCCAGCTAGTTCATAATTAGAAAAGGTTAGTCCAGTCTTTCCTGGCCACCTGTATGTAGGCTTTGTAACTTCCCAGTCGGAAAGAGCAAAGATAGATTCTTCTAGATGCAGGAAATCCTATAAAATGGACCACCCATATTAGAGAACCTTCTGTATTAGAAGACCACTGTAGGATTGAAGAGTAAAAAAATTATTTTGTTCTTGCTAGAAATAGCCTCCAGCAATCACCAAGTTTTGGTCAGCTCATGTTACATTAGTCAAGTATAAACCATAGAATCACAGAATGATTTGTGTTGGAAGGGACCTTGAAGGTATTCTAGTTCCTAGTTCCTAGTGAACCCACATAGTCACATCCAGAAATCTGTTTTAACTACTAGGGATGAGATAATTATTTTCAACTGGCAATTAATAAGGCCAATACTGCTGTCTGGGAAATTTGGCAAGAAAATCAACAGAGTTTGTATAATTGGAATGATCATTTTCAGAACACTTACTGTTTGCTGCAGCTGCATTCTGTTCTCACAAATTATGACTTACTGCCAACCACAAAGCCCTGATGGAGAAACAACACTGAATAGCATTTCATTCAGCATTTCTTTATGAAACTTTTCTATACATATCAGACAGTGTACTGTTGAAGATTACCAAGACTTCTACAGTTGTATTTACCAAAGCACAACAAGGATCCCTATGAGGCTCTACATTGTCTGCAAAGTCTCTGACGGAGGAAAAAAATATCCTGCACAAATATTATCTCTGAGTAAAGTATGAGGGCAATGTCGTTCAGAACTGGATTCAGAACTGGCAGCACGGTGAGTGAGGAGCCTTCTAAAGTTAGCCAATAGCAAACATTATGAATAGGAGATTTTTTAAACCCTATTTCTTTTCATAACTTCTCTTCTGAGTTTATAGCAATGAATCTTCTCCAGACTGGGATGGCTTTTAAAAATTAACCAATATTGGGGGATTTTATAAATAGTATTTCTTTAAACTTTCCCACAAGGATAGAGAAGAGGAGTTTGGGTTTTTTTATTGCATCTATATCTGTAGCACCCTTCTAGGATTTGGGAAACTCAATTTTACTACCCTTTCTATCTGAAAAAAATCACTCCCACATTTTTCACTATCATTCTCATTCGTGTTATGTTTTAAAATAAGTTGCTTTATAGATTTGTGTAATTTCAATGGCCATGAGTGATAGTGGGTTTAGCAGCTCCTACATCATTCCTCTGGCGAAGAGCTCTCTCCACTCTGTTAACAGTGGTGACTGTACAGAGTTTCAGTTCTGACAAGAAACTTTTTCAGTTGAAACTCTGTTTTATCAAAGCAATAGCAGCCACGTTTTCCCCCAAATCCTCCATTACATATAAGCCTGATATGAAATAAGAGCTGAGTAGAAAATCAGTTTTTTATATTTATAATCTGAAAACAGTCAGAATGGATAAACAGCACAAGACAGAAACAAAACAGAGTGTTCTGACACTAAAGTGAGGCAGCTAACACACACTTAGACCACATTTGTATTCCTTACATTAAAGACCAAGTTATTAACTCATCCTGTTAAAAGGCAAAGCAGAAAAGTTGTGTTCACAATTTCAAAATTAGACATATGGGACACATTTGCAAGTATAAATTCTTCAGCTATCTTGCTAAGCTCTGCTTATTATTGCTATTATGATGCTTAAGTTTTACTGTAGATCATATAAAGTCTGTCTTAGGGATCAACTTTTTATGTTGCCCATCTTGTGTGTTTTGCTCAGATTTCACAATCATTTGAGTCTCATATTATGACACACATATAGAAGCCCAAATATAAATCTGTCATCACTTGCAGTCTGAATCTGAATATTTTAAAGATTTTTTTTTAATGTTTCAACTGCTTTAATTTGAATTGGAATATGCAGCATTTCAAGTGTCAAGAAGATTTCTGGTTTTGTAATTTACTAATGTATAGAAGTGTCATTCAGAGATTTTAGTACATTACGTTAATACCATACTGTTTCTTCCTGTTTTAAAAGAAAATGCGGTTGTATGATGCAACAATAAAAAATATTCCCAGTGTTTTAATATTGTACTAATCATACCTTCTGCAGACAGATATCTGTAATCTTCACTTCTAAACAGGATGAGACATTTCCCAGCTGCAAAAATGTGATATTAGAGCTTTTTTCCTACTAAATAAATGTTAAGAAGAAAAAGCCAAACCCATAACTAAAAAGGGGGAATGTTCAATGAGGAAAATATTTTGAGCATAATCACTTTATACAGCACAGGTGACTTCTTACACCTTGTCAGGTGAATCTGGTCCTTGACTGTTACGAGATGGACAGCGTAATTGATACTTTTCAGTTTTTTCCTCAGGGCACAACAGCTTCTTTATAAATTGCTTGAGATTTATGAAAGACTGTTCTCTCTCAATGTTGCAAATAACAGCAAAGTGCACATAGAGCACCCTGTTCTGCAGATTAATTCTGATATGTGCAGAGCCCCACATGCATCAACTTCACCTTCTAAGTTAGTAGCTCATTTTGCATCTCCTTGTCTGTGTAATAACTCTTACTTTCCTCTCTTTAGCTGGATCCCTGCCAGTTTTTGAAAATTCATCAGTTATGATATTTAATGTCTGATCATTACTCCTATCCAAGCTTCAGGCAACAAACGAATCCCTAATTCACTTGAATCGTGATCTATTTTCCATTTAAATCAATGGTAGTTTGGGGAAGATACTGATGAGATCATATTCTAAAGATACAACAATTTTGCATCTTAGACTCTTTCAATATTAGATAACTTTCAGCAAGAACTGAACAAGTCAGCTGGACCAATATAAATGAACAAAAACAGCACCAGATGATTTCTGCTTGAAGCTCTGTGCCATTGTTTTTCTGCAGCTGAAGGAGAGAATTCAGGTTTGATACGTTAGAAACTATTAGATTAGTTCACACAATAGTCCAATAATCAGTCACCAAGTGTAAATGTGCCTGGTCTGAACGCAGTTCAGAACAGCCTGGGTTTGGTTTACTGGTGTGAGGTTCTATAAAGGTGATAAGGATGCACGTGGACACTTTAAGAAACTTTAAGCCACAGATAGTTTCTTGCTGAAAAAAACCCCGATCCTTATGTGGAAATAACAGATGCATTTGAAAGATAAATAAAATTATAATTAAGCCTCATCCACACACTGTATCACAATATAACAAATAGTATGGTAATTTACCAGGATAACCTTCTAATATAACTGACTGCCTTACTATTTAAGTCTTCAGAGCATTATAGGACAAAGCAGCTGCTATTGTCATTAACCTTTTATACCAAATCACAACAGGATTTCTGACATACCCAAGTTCCCTGCAGCAGCCATTAGGGAAAGCAACCTGTGATTAATTTCAACAACAAGTCAACCTGTGATAAAAGAAGGTGAGCCCCCAAACCCCACAAGCTCACGTTATGAACGAGTATGTGTGTAAAACCTGACGAGACACATGATTTAAAAAAACTGACAAATGGATGTGCCAGCCAACTAGGAATTGCAGTGTAGGAGGTCTTTCTGAGAGCTTACAGCAAATGTTATTGTAACACTGTTGTGCTGCCTGGGGGGCTTGGAAAAAGCTTAAGGTATCACTGCAGAGTGAAAACAATGATAAGATGAATGAAGTATAACAGAATCTAAAGAAGGAAATTTTTACCCTGTTTTGTTTCATACCTCAAGGAGCGTGTGATGAGGTCCTTCTGCAGCAAGCTTTAAGTTAGAGGTCAAATGTGCAAAAAGTTAACCAAAGAAAAAAGACCTCTCAAAAAGAGGTAAAGAAATTTTGCTTGCATTCTTGGGGGCACAGGAAGCCCCTATCTGTATGAGCTGCACATAGTTATTTTGGTATTTCTGTTCAGGAGTAAGATATATAACTTCAATAACTCTGCAATATGAAACTGCAGTAACTCTAAAAATCCGTACATGTAGCAAATGCGTTTATATTTAAATGCATGCTACATTTATATTATGTATCTGCTTTGCTAAAATGAGCTTGGGAAATCATAATCTGTTTTCCTAGGTTATCAACTTTCTTCATGAAGTAAAACATTTTCATCTGCTCCATTCTCATTCTACCCTCACCTTCTGTTTTTTTTTTTTTTTCGTTTGTTGTGGCTTGGAAACTAGATCAGCAAGGTAAAGACAGCTAGAGGGGGATAGGTAAGGAAGCTTTGATCTTCTTCCCGTTCCTCATCAGGAATCATGGCAATATATACGAGAAATTGAGAAACTTGTCCAGTTTACCTTTATTATAGTGGTTGTGTGCCACAATGTCTGAAAAATACTTCTTAAAAATTCATAAGTAAAAGGACCAATTTACAAACATGCAAATATTTCAGTAACCTGAGCTCTGGATTTCTGGACATATTTTCTTAGATGTAGAAGCTGCATGTCATTGGCCTCACACCATGTGCATGTTTGTTGTTCTGTCTGCTACAGCATATCACAGAAGCAGCTAAACTTACTGCAGCAACAGTCTCGCTTTCTGCTGTCATCAGAATCTCTCTTTGTCATCTTGATGGCTTTGAAAAAGCAATGATACTGCATTTGCCTCAACAGAGACACTCCTGAAAAAATTTCAGTGTTCTTTCTGTAAGGTGACATTTGTCTTGCAGAGCTGAAATGGAGCTATGATTTCATCTTAATTGACAGTAGAAACACCCACCTAAGGAACATTTTGAACTTGCTTATCTCTCGTGTTTGCTGCTTTGGTAGTGTTCCAAGACTAGTAATAATATATGTTCTATGGTTTGATCCTGACTGAATACCAGACATTTCATGATCTATTACTCTGAGGTAGCATATGTAGGATTACTTTTTATGTGCTGAGTTTAGGTAGCTTGATTCATAAGTATCTCTATATTTCTTAGGAACTTATGTTTTCTTTGGGAAGTTTGGATTTCTCACTATATCTGACCTTAAACTCTCCTGATGATCCTCCTTCCAAAAGGAATTGTAGTTTCTATCTGATCACCTGGACTGAATTAATTTGCTGTGCCTTTTCAGTTTGAGACGGTAGGGTAGATAAGCCGTGCTTATGTCTTTTTGACTTAGTGCCTTGGAAAAATAAAACATTTATGTGAAAGTTACTGACCAGTACATTGCATATCATATTCCAAGATCCTTAGCAGCATCCCAAGCTGTGCCTAATGCCAGATATTCTCAGAAACTGAAATCAGTGCTGCTGCTTGTCCGCTCAGTTACGCAAGGGAAAACACACATCAGTGATGTGACAGACATTTCACATTTTATGTCCTGACACATAAAATTTCATTTGGATACTTCATTAACAATTCCTGAAGTATGTATACACAATATCTTTTTTACTAGATTCCTGGCATGCAAAATTCTTGGCAATGAGAATATGTCGTCCTTTAACTGCATTTTTGGATAATATTTGACTACAAAGACCATTACAATTAGATGTACTATATAATGATGTCTTTGACAATTGTTGATGGACATATTTAAAGTCAATATTATGTCTTTCATGACTGGTATACTTTTGATAAAGTACAAGTTATCTTATAAAAATCAACAAATTAAGGGAAAATAATGTCATCACCCATATTTCATACCCGTATGACCCCTCTCCTTGTGTTAATGTGTTTTATTTAACCTACCATAGTTACATGCATCACTTTCCAGCAATTGCTCAAGAATAATTTCTCATAATTTTTTGGAGCCACTGTTACCATTATGTCATTTTGAATGGCAAGAATTTATTTCAGCCTTCTTTCACTTACTTTGATGTGAGTGAAAGGTAAACATGTTATTCTGCTTACAAACCAATCAGTTAAATGAAGTGATAGCTGAGTTGTCCTTTTACTGAGATATTTTCCATTTATTTAAGACACCATCTTGCAGTTCTAGTCCTTTTTAGTAAGGTGATAGGTACTAATAGTCCTTATTTTTTTGTTTTACTTTTTTTCATTTTTCAAGAGCAATAACTCTGGATTATCTCTTTTTCATTTTTTGCTTAGACATGAGTCAGGTATTCCTCAGTATACTCGCTGCTCTTCAAACTATTTTTCCAAATATAATCAGTTCAAGAGGATATTTACTCCCTGTGCACAGTAAAAAATAATTTGTATCCAAAACTACAGCAAAATCTATTCACAAATTTCATAACTACACAGCTTAGGATACAACTGGATGTAGAGAGTGGCTTTACCTTCAGTGCAAGACACAAGAAACACTGAATTCCTAACAGGCTGAGGTAGCTTATATATGGTTGCTGGAAATATCTTAAAGGGCATTATGTTGTATCTCACCAGGACATTCAAGGAAGTTTATCTTCTTGTTTTGGATTTATTTTCCTTCTTATTGTTTATCTGCATTTGAAGTGTTTCAAATCAAGAATATGAACATTTTTTGTCATTCAGTTGGTCATTAACCATTTAATAAGTCTTAACTGGAACTATAGAGCCCAACACACACAATATTCAACAAACTGAAACATTTGTCTGGTGTCATGATCTGATTTATACTTTTGGGAATCACTCAAGAAAAAGACAGGAAGAATGAAAATGTATTCTGAACCTGGAGATAGCATAAAACTTCTAATATTTAATTTTGATTATATAACCCCTTAAATCAGAGAATGGGCTACTTAAACCCAAAACTGGTCCTTTTCAAAGTCTTCTTTTTTTCTTCAAGTTTTTCAGGAGTTCTATCAAACCAGAGGCAGAGGAATGATAGCCTGTTTTAGCTGTAGAAAGAAAAAGAGAATGAGGAATCCATGTGTAGGGTTGAAAAGATTTCATAACCTTTACAACAGAAGAGAGATCATGAAGACAAAAAGTAGGGGAAGGAGTGATCTTTAGCAAGGCACCTTGCAAGGGGGCTTAATTCACTGAGTTATTTCCCAACCATGGAAGTTGAAGTTCCATCTCTATTGCTAAATAAAAGTCCAGGAATTGATCTTATGCTGAAAGGCTGACTGCTGCCAGCTGGCTGTGGTCCACAGTGCTTAGGGCTGGCCACCTCTGTAAGGAATTTGTCTTGGAGAGAGTAAGCTGGAGTATTCAAAAGAAAAAAGGAGCCAGGAAGTGCTGTTAACAATTAGGCAGTAAGGGTCATATGGTCCAGTGCCGACCTCAGTCTTTGGCCCTTTTTTAAATACAGTATAGAGGTATCCAGAGAGAACTTCGGCCTGGCATTATTCACTGGAAGCCATCTGATTCTCCAGATGACAAAAAGACTTTTCAAACCAAGATCAGTATCAGTACTGTATAACTTGCTCTAATTTAAGAGTCTATATCCAAGATATATTAATTAGAATAAAAATTAAACTCATGTGTACTTTTGTTTTTAACCTAATACCAGAAATGTTTCTTATGCCCTTCCTGATTCACAATGTTCTGTTTTATTTTGTTCTTGTTGTTTTCAATGTTATAACAAGTATAATGTCGAAAAACTTCAACTCGTTCCATGCTTAGGTATATATTTGATTTTGAATTCTTCTGCTGAATGTAATGAGAATATTAAGAAATATTAAGAGCTTTGCTGGATTGGGGCCAAGATTAACATTGCTAGATAGACTAAGCTATATTTTACATAAGCTTTAACTAAACTCTCATAGTCTTTCTCTGTAACATTGAAAATGAGAATCAGTCCCAGCTAAGTAGACTACAGACATTACACAGTGTACCACAGCAGGAAGGGTAGGTTGAAGGTTGTCAGTTTGCTTAAAGCTGAACGAAAACAAAAGGCTGTTTCTAAATGTTTGAAATAATAGGACCATCGTGGATCTCAAATCCAGTTTAATCCTCTTTGGCAGCATAATACTTTTCTAAAGCCACATAATCAAAGGGTGGGAAAGAAAATGATCAGGTTTAACATACAGACTAGAATTTGGACCTCTGTATGAAACCTATGTGTTTCATACATAATTTAGCAGATGCATTTTTCTTATACATATTCTTATATATAAAAAAATGCACTATTTATTTAAGACTTTAGTGATTCAGTCATTTTTCTTTCTTTTTCTGCGTTTGTTTAGTTCCTCCACCAAGAACCCTTTTTAACGAACTTTTTCCTTCTGATGAAACCACCTTTCCAGTGTTTCTCTTGAAGAGCTGTGTTTTACAGTACTGTGTCAAGCTGACTGTAGGCATGTATTGCAGAGCTAGCCCTTTCAAAAAGAGGTTTTTATTTCCTAGTCTTGAAAATAACACATTTGATGAATTTTTATTAATGGTCACAATTTTTATTATTAAATCCTGATGACTTGTAAACTATTGGGATTGGGGACACATTGCATTAGGTGCTACAATGCCTTCTTAACCTTATTGCAATCCAAGTCAATACTGAAAGAAAGATCAAAAGAATAGAAGAAACACACACTGAATCGTTAGTTTTGTGACAGACAACACCATTCCAGAGGCACAATTTCATGAAAGGAAATTGTAGTATGTGATTAGTTAAGTGCATAAATAAAGTAAAAGGAGAAGAAGGATATGCAAATTAATGAAGGAAGTTGTAGGGGGAAAATAGATCAGGAAGGGACTGCTGGAGTGAAGTCAAACCAAAGGTACTCTGAGAGGACAGATCACGGGGAACTGGACTGAAGTGCTTCAGCACAGAGCAGAGCTCCTACCAGACCCCAGGATTTAGGTCTCTGCTTTAGCTGACTATGTACTCCTTCTCTTAGAATAATTTGGGAAATAAATACTTCTTTAACTGTTCATCTTTAGAATCTCCTATGTGTGAAATCTTGCAAACAATAGGCTTTATATTAGAAGGGAAATCATTTGGGTTAACAATTCATAATATTAATTAACTTTTTTTTCATGTCATCAACAGTGCCAGTGTTGAAAAACATACTTGTAACCAATATGTTGACTTGGTTCATTTGCAGAATTGCAGATTAAGGATGTCATATATGCATTGACCCAGTTCCTGTTGTAGTGTATTTTGCCAGTGATCCATGTGAGTAAGGTCTCTGTTAGCATGAAGTGATCTGATCATTAATAACTTTTGTACACTTTGTAAATGATCCATGAGTAAGGAGAATTTATCATATATTTTGATTTGATTGCAGTCTAGAAAGTGATGGCAATTTATTTAATATGAGAAATATAAATTTCACTTAAATGTTTCTGTGTTTTTAATTATGTTATGCAAAAAAATAAAACTGCACAAAAAAAGCCTGTTTCAAGAGAGTTTCAAGACACTATCTGTCTTTTTCATGATATTTATTCAAGTCTTGCAAGAATTTGGCAATGACTGGTTTTATATCTTTACAATCTAAATCATTATCTTTATCATCAAAGGGAATTCATACATAATCTTTTTGCACAAATACATGGTGATGAATCTGGTAGGAGGAAAATGCACATAGACCCACACATATAATTTGGGTTACATACAATATATAAATTAATGACTGTTTTGACTTCAGAGGGAAATACTTCTTAGGAGAGTTAGTTACTTTTGAAAATGGGACTTTACTGAGGTATTTCAGGACTTTTGAAAACTGCTCAGTAAAATGAGGACCCCAAGGTACCAATCTAATTTAAAAATTTTAAAAGAATACATGTGTATATATCAAATTTCATGCATGACCAAGGTCCTGTCTGTGCAGGCCTCTCTTCTAGTGTTAGAGATATTGTGAATTGGTCATTATGGAGGGCTGTTCAGATCCTCTTCAACTGCCTTTTGTATTTAATGGTTTTTCATGCCTTTTCACACATTTTGCCTGATACAATTAATGTTGTGATTGGATGTGTCTGTTAAGTTAATACACAAAATTTTATTGTTTATCTTATGTAATATAATACTCATGTCACCTTTCAATAATGGTCTTGTTTGGGACTCAAATTATGTGAATTACTTCCATAAAATGGATAAAAAATTAATCCATCTGATCTATAGTGCCACTTTAAAAAATCATAGTTTTTTTTGGATGAAATTATCCTTACCTGTGTGCACAGAGTAGTGTGAAATTTGAAACAGAAAATGAATCAAAAAATCACAGAATAATTTATATTGTAAAAGACCTCTGGATATAATTTAATTGTATTCTCCTCTTGAAGCGAAGCAGATTGTTCAGGGCTTTCTCAAATCTTGAATACCTCCAGGGAGATAGATCCCACAGCTTCTCTAAGTAAGCTGGACCAACATTTGACCATTGTCACAGTAAAATGAAGTTTTCCTTTTATCTAATCAGAATCTCCCCGCAGCAAAGTCTGTGGCAAAGTCTGTTTCTCTTGGACCTTGAATGTGTGGGGGCCTGTAATCATGTGCTGAGGACAGATGTGGACAGCTAAAGTGGAACAGAACACATTCGTAACATTAAACAACCTTGTCCTGCAGAGGTATGAGGTTGCATCCGAACTTTGTTGTTAATGGCTCCTAGCCCAAGTCAGCTTTTGTCTAGTCTTCAGAATGGTTTGGGAGCAAAGTGTGAAGGTTGAAAATATACACAGGACATACCAGGGATTCTGCTTGTTTAACAGTACAGATCAATTTCCAGAGTTTGGAACTAGCACTGCTGAAATTGAGTAGCTTTTCCCTAGATCCAGTCTTCGTTTGCTGTGCCACATCATCAGTACCACTTGGTGGAACATATTACAGTTTCTCTGGCTTTGAGACTGAGTTTTCACTGAGGAAACAATCTGCGGGGTAAGATAATCCATTTTCATCATAGAATTATCATTCAGTTATGGAATAGTTTGAGTTGGGAGAGACCTTTAAAGGTTATCTAGTTGAACCACCCTGTAATGAGCAGAGACATTTTGCACTAGATCAGGTATCTCAAAACCTCATTCAACTTGACCCTGAGTGTTACCAGAGATGGGGTCTCTGCCACCTCTCTGGGCAATCTATTCCAATTCCCTCATTGCAAAAAATTTATTTTTTATGTCTTGTCTAAATCAACCCTCCTTTTTTAAAAAACCATTACCCCTTGTCCTATTGCAAAAGGCCCTGACAACAATTTTGTCCCAATCTTTCCCATAAGCCTTGTTTAAATACTGAAAAGCCACAATAAGGTCTCCCCAGAACCTTCTCTTCTCCAGGCTGAACAACCTTAACTCAACCATTCCTCACAGGACAGGGCCTCCAGTTCTTTGATCATTTTTGTATCCTTCCTCTGAACTCACTCCAGCAGGTCCATGATCTTCCTATGTTGGGAGCCCCAGAGCTGGATGCAGCTCTCCAGGTGGGGTTTCATGGGAGTGTAACAAAGGGCGAAAGTCATCTCCGTCGACCTGCTATCCAGATTTCTTCTGATGCAGCCTGGACATGATTGTCTTTCTGGGCTGCGAGTACATCTCTGCTGTCTTTCAAGCTCTTCTCAGATGCTGCTGACTTGCCCCTGTATTTTGATCAGCTTTTTTTTCAGGTTTCACAGAGACAGTTGCTGCAGCTGGGCTATGTTTTAAGTGCTTGCACAGCTTTACCTATATCATCCGTCAGACACTGATACACATGGAAGTAAAATGTTTACAAAACTATCCCTATACAATGCTTTCTTAATGACCAGATGTGTGCACCAGATAAGGAATTTGGAAGAAATTTCATGACTACCCTTTAAGCACTTATCAAAATATCTATTTTAAATATAACACTTCAAGTATTGCCAAATATTAGTAGTTAAAAGTGGGCCAATCAACCAGGCAAGAATTTTTCTTTTTTAGAAATCAGCCTAATTGATGCAATATTTTTCCCTTAGTGCCAATTTTAGCTGAAGCCTGGTTTTAAAGTCAGAGAAGTCATAATGAGAAATGAGTGACTAAGATGCACGCTGTAATTTTCATTTCTTAGAGGTCTAGTCAGTTGTTCAGGTCTCAACTAAATGAATAGGTGGTTCAAAGTCATTGCAATCTGTAGATTTTCAATGCCTGTCGTTACTGAAATGAACTAATGAAAAGTATCTGTTTCCTATTAAGTTTATGGTAATGAGAAAAATACCAACTAACACTTTCATTAGCAGTTTTATGGGACACAGACTTGAAGCAGAGTTCCTATCTTAGAATAGAACTCATCTCAATTCTGTGTACCTGAAAGACAGATTTTCAGGTTTCCTCTCTCTATAACTTTCCTTTTAGGCCCCACTAGTAGGGGATTCCAAAAACTTCCAGTAAACATCTATCTGAATAGTTCAAAATATGTTATACTTTGTTATCCATAGCACTAAGTTTTAATTTCTAATTACATTATTCCATGTGTTATCTCTGCATTTTTCCAAGGAAACTCTATAGCATTTGAACATACATCAAACCTTTTCAGATCTATCTGTTGCAGAGACCCTCTAATGCCTTTCTGCCCGATGATTGGCCCCAAATCTGAGGGTTGTACTCTTAGAGTGTGTGCAAACACTTGAAACTTAATGGCCATTTTGTTACCATGGGATTTCTTTATTCCAGCATGATGGAACGTATTTTAATTTTGTACTGGTGCATTAATAATAACAATTGCTGCAATATGTTCAGTAAGTAAGCTTAAAATGTTAGCTCCTCTTCTAGAGTATTCTGTCTTTTTTGAAGTCTGGAAAATATAATTTAGTGTGCCAATAGGTAATAATTTTAACCCATAATGAACTTTATGTCTGTATGTGCTCGGCATATATATGGGAAAATAAAACAATAACTATACATACGTAAATATAACTTCCAATATCCACTCTTTGGAGTGGTTGCTAAGCTTTTGGGTTCTTCAGACATAAGACTGAAAACAAGCAGTTTTTAATCTGTGCTCTTTTCGTTAACATTCTTTGTGCTCCAAGAGTGCCCATTTGACCTGTAGGTTTTATTCTCTTAAAAGCACCTTTGATCCTCAGCTGTTTGGCTCCCTCAAATGGAATCTGAAGCAGTTGGCCAGCAAAAAGTCTGACCTGGCCAAAAACCAGGTCTTGCAAACCCAATCCAATCAGTATGTGTGTGTGTGTATGTATAAATGTGTGTATTTCTATATATGTTTGAACATATATAAGTATATATGTGTATCTATTTGTCTATCTATCTCCAAATAATATACATATACATTTGAAAACATATATATAAATATATATGCACTGAAGAAAAGCTTTTATTACATAAGTTAGAACTTCAGTTTTCATTTTTGTGTGTCCTCTCACACACATCTCATGTCAGCAAAACTCATTTCATCAGGCTATTTTTAATTTATACTGGAATAAACATAAGAGAAGTTTTTAAAATCTATTATTTTGCCTGCAGAATCAGGTTACAATAATTGACAGATGAGGAAAGCAAATGCCTCAGTTATTACATGACATATTGACTAGACTCCTGTTAGCATATTATGAACCATATTAACTGCTTTCTCATATGGATTTGGATAATCCAATATGGAATATAAATTTGTATATGTGGTAATGAGAAAGTAATCAAATGGTAATTTTCCCCTAGAATATAAGTTCTGTAAACTAGGCTGAATCTGAATATCAGCCTAGGCTTTGCACTAGAACTATGTGGATATCTTCAAGGAAGAAATGGGTCTGTCTGGGCAAAAGAAGTCAGAATGGACAGGAGATATGGGACTTTAACATGATTTCTTGCTTCTTTATTGCATAAATTGGTGTGTTGGGGCAAAAAAAAAAAAACCCAAAAAACCCCACTATTCACATTTTGCTTTCTCTATGTAACATATTTAGAGCTGTTACTTCTCGACAAAGGTGTCCTGGATAATATCTATGCCCACTGCTCTTTTAAAAGGGATTCAGGTTTGGACAGTCATGCCAATTTCCCCTAGAGTTACAGTAGTCCTTCTGAGTCCTCTCAAAACATTTGGATTACATGTATAACCAAGATTAGAATGTATGTCTGTGATTTATGATGGTGATAAATGACTGTTTGGGAATAATTTTCTATATTTGAGATAAAGAAGATTCATATGTGCTTCTACTTAACACATGGTTATGTTGCAGTCCTGGTAGAAAGGAAATTAATACCCCAGAGCAGAAAGCACACTGTGGATTTTGAGGGAGTTTATGATTTTTTGAATGAGTTTATCCTTTCATATATATAATGTGATATTCCATTTAACAAACTTTAAGACAAAATCTAAAATAATGCACCGTACTAATTATTTTTTAATATATGTATATCCTTATTTAAGCTAACTGCATTTTTTATGTTGCAGGCTGGGAATCAACACTTGAAAAGGATAATTTTCTTTCTACTGAAATACCAAACAGCAGCTAGGATTATATATCTTCATTGCCTTTCCATTGGTCTACTAAAAATTCATATTAGCATAATTTTATTTATGATTTTGGCTGCTTTCATTATAGTTCTGTCACAGGCTTTTTCATTATCTTTAGCTCAATTTATATGTGCTGGTAAACTTGCTCTTTTACATTTTTAGATTCTTATTCCGGCAAGAAAACTTTATTCATTCTGCAAATTGCATGTTTTTATTCTAGTAGAAATCCTTAATTATTTTTTCTGCACCTTACAATTTCATGGAAATTTGTAACAAATGTTACCTGAATTTTTTAAAAATACATATTTTTCAATTTATGGATGCATTATTTAGTGCATTATGTCCACGAGTATACAAAGCAACATTTAAAAGTAATTTGTTAGGTAAAGACTCTAATATTTCCAGACGGAGAATAAAACTCCTCAACACAACTCCCTTCTGCTTTATTCCTAAATTAAAAGAAAATAAAAATCAAACCCCCAAAATCCCAAGAACAAATGTATTGAGATTTAATGACTTACATTAAAGAGATTTCCTAGAATATTTTAAAATTCGAGATGGTATGGTAAATCTCTTTGCACATTAATTTAATTTGCCAGGACACCCTGGGGCTCATGGGGGCTCCCCGTAGAGGTGTCAGGGCAGGGCCTGTCAGTCAGGACCTTCCCAGCCCAGACAGGGGTGGGGCAGCTGAGGGCTGGAATATTCCACGTATTGTATCATTTTGCCCCTTTCCAGCTGAAGCTTGCCTTCCCTTTCTCCTAAATCAATCAGGGAAAAAAATCAGTGATTATGTCAGTAGGAACAGCACTTCATTAATAATCAGAGTAGGTACGGACATGCTTTGTATCTGTTACTCTATGAATGAACATGAAGCTAAGTTTAATGCATATGTTGTAAAATGAGAGGAGTATTTTCTCTGCATTTCTGATTGTGAAGCAGAATCCTAGCTGAGGTGCTGTTCAGCCAGCATTACTTGCAGTTTTGGCAAGAAAAATATACAAGAATGTCTAGACATGGTGTGTTTGGAACTTTTAGGTTTTTCTTACCCCATAACAGAAAATCTTCAATTTTTGTTATTACATTAGAACATACACAGTTGGCACGTTCATCAAAACTGTTAACCAGGAATCATCTCTGAGAGATTATATTAAGGAAAGATTTGACGTGAGAGCAAAGTCCCGAACTGAGAGAATAGTTATAAATTAAATTACCTGAAGACTCGTGGCCAGAGAGTGAATGTGAGGCCACATCGATAGAGGCAGAGATCCATGGAGAACTCTGTGTGATGCTCTACAGGACACAGATGTCTTCACATTCCAGTGAGGAGGCTTGACATCTGCTAAAATGCATCAATAGAATGGAAGTTGGAATAAATGGATCATATCACAAAATGGTCAGAAGTTGAAGGAACAGCATTAAATGTCAGGGCTGCAGAAGGAGTGATAAGTAGGAGGTTTAAATTAATATCTCTTTCCTATAACTTTTGCCTTTTTCATGTATAACACTAAGAATCTGACTGTTGGCTGTGCATATGACTGGTTGAAACCAAAGACACCATACCTATTTGAAAGGAATTAATAACTACCTAGGAAAAACTAATAGTTTTTAGAATATTACTGTTCTGAGTCTTAATCTGAAGATTTGTCTTTTTTTATATCATGATGCCCCTGACATGCATCATATTGGATGCATATTTTTCTGTAGCTGTTATTTAGAGAATTAAAGTCCAGTAATTCTAGCATTTGCACAATAATCACCAGGGTCCTATTTAGTTTATAGTATATTTTGTATTAGTTTTCCCATGAATACCTGCAGGACAAAAGCTAGAAATATGTTTAGAATATATAAATGTTGATATGCTGAACAGCTAAAGAATGTTGATTAACAATCTTTCCTGTAACTATATTAGAATTTAGGCTTTTCTTTAAAAACAAGCTAACAAATTAGCCTAATACAGATTTATTTTTCTGCTACAGTGTAGTGTAATTTGAAAATTCTTAAAGACCTCGATTACTTATACATAGGATTTTTGCATTTAAAGATATAGTGTTTTAAGGGTATAATAAGCACATATCTAATCTAATACTCTCTAAATAAAAACATATAATTCTTTAAATGCACATATGTTAATCTAACAATTGGCCTAGTATGTTGAACCTTGTATGAGTTCAGAATGAAGAATTCAGTCAGGTGTAAAGTGAAAAATAGGTTTGTTGTTTCTTTTTTTTGTTCCTATCAAACAAATTTCACATGTTTAGAAGTCATGTAGCTGCTCAATATTTTTTTTAAAGTAGTGAGACACACCAAGAAAACAAGGAATGCACATGGCATAGAAGCTATGTCATTACACGAGGTCTCATTTGGCCAGATAGAAGTGTAGTTTGCCTCCACATCTGAGCTTGTTTTCTAGAATGTCTTCACAGTCAATAAAAGGAGCAAATAGTATATTTGGATGCACATAAGTCTACAGGGCCAAAAGTGATTCATCCAAGCGTACTGAGGGATCTGGTGGAAGTTCTGACAGAACCACTTTCCATCATTTACCATCAGTCCTGGCAAACTGGTGAGGTCCCACTGTACTGGAGGTAAGTAAATGGTGTGCCCGTCTACAGGAATGACCAGAAGGAGGATCCAGGGGACAACAGGTCTCTCAGTCTGACAGACCTTCCTTTTTTGGAACTCATTCCATTTGAGCTTATCAAAGAATGTCACAAGATTTGAGCAAGGTCCAAGGAGGTAACTCAGATGCTTGAACAGAAGGTATCTAAAAATTGCTCACCTGGCCTTAGCAAAGTGTCTAATGGAAATTTAGTCTGACACCTAATCACTACAGATAAAGACGACAGAATTCAGTCCTCGATAGGCAGTACATAAAAAGCTAGATCATGAGTGGGGAGTCATTACTGTTGATAGGATACATTAAACCCAAATGTGTATTTGCTGTTCTGTTCATCTCTGAGGCACCAGAAGAAAGAACAGTTCTCTAAAGGGCAAAGTAAATGCAAACCCACTATTTCATGACTATACATTGAGTTGAAGAAGGAAACTTGTATTTCCAGTCTTATGTTGCCAAGTTTGATTTTGTTTGTATTTTTTGACTGGAATGAAAAAGTGTAAAAATCTGTGTCAGTTTAGGACAGAGTCCTACCAGAGAACTAACTTGTCTTTGCCATTCCTGTTGGCCCTGTGTTCTTGTCTGATGGTTTACCAGGTTGATGTCTGGCTCCTTTCAGATATTTTGTATGCAGGTAATAAAAGCATTCTCCTGACAAGTGAGCCACGTGTATTTTAAAATCCTTGGGCTGTTTGCAGTCCAGGATGTAGATGTGCTTTTTTTTCTGAATGTTTTCTCACCCTCCACCACAATCTTTTGTATTCTCCCTTGCTCTGTAGTATAAGCAGGAGTGTGGTAATGGTTTTTGGTGTTTCTTTTTGAAAACAAAATAATCTAAGTGACCTGGTTTACATTGTGCCCTCATAAACAATTGTATTAAGGATGATGAATATAAAATTAGCGTGAGAATGAACACTAAAATAGGGAGGGGGGTATGGACTCCTTTAAGTACCTCCTCTACCAGAGAGAACACATTGTGTAACACTAATTTGTTACAGTAAATGAAGATTTACCAAGCCAAGGATTTGAAATATTTGGCTAATAATTGAATTGATTAGCTGTCTAAAATAATTAGCTGTTAGATATAGAGGGATTATTTTACAAGAAATATAGTGCCTAGAATGTTACAACTCCCTACCAGATGTGGGTTTTGATGCAATGGGACTTATTTTGACTGGACTAACACGTTGTTAATGGTCAATCAAATTAAGACAATATGTAAATAGGAAATATCTTGTGGAGTTTGATTACCCATTTCAGTTGTATAATAATGGCTATTAGCAGAACTTTATTTGTGTATTTATTACTTTACAATGCAAAGCTCTGAAACAGGAGTAGACCATGCAAACTCCTTGAAGTGAATGATTTGTTCAGTATGTTTAAGCTTGTTAAAATTTATGAAATATCCACATGTGGGTTCCTATAAAAGAGTTATAGATATAATGGAAGTAAATGCACTCTGGCTGTTTTCACCAATGTTGACAGATGTTCTCACATGTACTCAAATGATAAGAGCTACATAAGAAAGAACTAACAAAATTAAACCTGGTCTACTTAGCTTAATAGCTGTTTGCAAGTGAACAGCAAACTTCAGGGATTCCTGGAACCCCAGAAAAACCCATTTTATAAAATTAATGACAAGATCAGAGATTTTTCAAAGCACCTTACTGGCTTGCACAGTAAATATGAAGCAGTAAATGTGCCAGGATCCCACTGAACTTTACAGTTGCTACATCTTGATATGCAGAGTACTTTTTCAAAGTGACCTCTTCACTATCTGTGATATATGGTCCTATGTGCTTTACCTCCATGAACTTATTATAACTTTGTGAACATTTCTATTAAAGTTGAAAACTACTGATTTGGGGGGGAAACCCATTGTTGATTAGACTGATTCACAGAGCCGTACACTGCCTCTTCTCTAATGTGGTAGTTCACATATATGCTCTGCCTAGGCATAAATGGCAGTCCTGTGATCTGCTGCTTCCTTGTGTCCCTGTTACTAGTGCACTGAGGGAGAAGAGTCCTTATATTTATTCCAAATTCACATCTGTTTCTCCAGTTGGATAGACTTCTAAGATTTAAATGTGATGGTGCAGCTGCTGCCCTTTCACGCATTCTGTCTCCTTCTTTGGGAACTGAGAAATAATTTTCTCCTTTTACAGAACAAAGATACAAATAGTTTTCTTCAGGGACTAGTTTGCATTAGGCTCTTCTCACACTCAGCTTGATAGAAGGGCAATTTTTAGAACACTTTTCCACTCCTGTGCAAGGTTCAGTCACTGTTCCCTTGTTTAACTTCCAAAAGAGAGAAGTTGCCACATAAACTTAAAGCCATAGACATCCTTTCCCATAACTGTGGGGTTAGCAAGGTACTCTGGGAGGTGGAAGAGCAGAAAATAGTTTTACACAGTCTCCTGGACACAGAAAACTGTATTTATGATGTGAACCTGAAGTTCATTTTGCAGACCATACTGCATTAAAATACCACTGCAAGCTTTCATGGTCACACAGAAAAATGTGTTTATATATGCCATTTTTTGTGTCCAGCCCTCTTGTATAAGTGTCTGATCCTTTAGCTTTCTTCACTTTCAAATATGTGGTGACCTGTGTGTGTGTGGGTGGCTTGGGGAGGCAATTTTCACAGTGAGACACTGGAAAAGTGGAAACAAGAGGGAAAGTTAATTCCAGTAATTCCTTCATTGAAATGTTTTAAACAAACAAAATAATAAAAGTGATGATTTCATCTTCTTTCAGCTTACTGATAATACAGAGTAATACTTTAGTATGGAAATTTATTCTAACTGTGCAGTTTGAAGGTGAATTTTTTTACTGCCCTTAATACTGTTTTATAACATCCCTTTGTGTTTTAGTGTGTATGCCAGGATCCTGTTGGAATTAGGAATGAGTGATTTCAACACCCTGAGAGAACTAATGAAGATTAGTATAAGTAGTTCCATGAGGCATGAAAATAGTGAGATTTTAAAGAGAAGATGACAAATCAAGGTTAAATTTTGCCTCCACAGAAGAATGAGGTTGTAGTCAAATTATCTAGCAAGGTCTGTAGAATCCTTTTTTGGGAAAAATAGAAAAATCTTTTTCATTGCATTCCTGTGATTTGTTCTAGTCCTGCTGACACAGGCTATTAAAAACCTTGTTTATGTTTTAGAGACTTTTTAAAGAGCACTTTGGAGCTTTATAGTGTTTGTAGAATGTTCTTTATAGTTAAAATTACATGCTGAGATGGCAAGCTGCTGAGCTAATATATTGTTACACTGATTAAATTGATTAAAAGTTCCATTTTTGACAGGCAAATTGTGGAGGTTGAGATTTCTTTATAGCACATTTCAGTAATTCAGCTCATGTCTTGTCCTATCTAATAATCACTTCTTTGCCTCCCTGTTTAGGAATCATCTCAGCAGCGGGTACATTTTCAAACAGCATATTAGCTTCACATCTGAATTACATGAGTCACAGTGCATTGACATTACAAAAGCCTCATTCAAGGTAATGGCTTATTCAGTGAAACACTTGAAATATATTCCTTCTTATTTTTTTTCTTGCTACACTGTGAACAAAGAAAGGCACCCTTGATTTTTAGATTAGAAATAAGAGATTGCTCTTACCATAGCTGTGGATTGACAGGAGAGGTCATACTGCAGAAACATGTTATGTCCTACTCAGAACAGCATATGCCTACTTAAAAATTTGTAACACAGCAGAGCATAAAACCTTACAAGAAATCAGTGAAGATATAACAGGCAGATAAAGAAGAAGATACAGAAACTTAAATCAGTTGCAGATAAGATATTTTGCAATAAAGGTGGAAATAAGGTGAGGATGTTTTAAAAACAATTAGTAAATCTAAATTGCTTAAGATGTAGAAACCTAGGGATTTGTCTTCTGCTGGCTGTGCAAAATGTTCATAGCTTGCTAACAGGAGACCCTCAAGGCGGCCCAAAAATGTGTGTTGGCTGCCGATAGTACCACACAGATATGGCTATTCAGTGCCAGCCACAAACTGCACTTCTGCATAGCACATTCTCAATTTGACACAGGCATTAAGCATTTTTCCTGGTAAAAGCAGAGATTGTTTAGCTAGAGATCAGTGCTCAGCACAATGACTCTATTAAATGAAGAATACACTATTTCCTTACATTCCAGCACACAAGGTGAGAAGATGAAGTGTGTCTGCCTGGTTCAGACTGAAGCTCCATAGGCTCGGTACCCTGGACTATTGACTCTGCTCAACAAATCACACAACCCAGCTTCTGGGTTGTTACAGGTTTAAGAACTTCTGGAGTGGTAGTGACATCCTGCTTATTCTATTTGGATTCCACTGATGAAGATTATCTTTGGATTTTACTTTTTTAAACTATTCACTATATCGGCCACATACTACCCTGTGACACTGAATTCAGTAACTGAGTTTTGTTCCATTTTAAACCTGCCATTTCATTTGGAGAACTGTTTTTCTTTTATTTTGAGGAATGATAATCATTTCATTTCTTGATATCTTCCTATTATCCATCATGTCAGAGAGTCGTGGCAGTCTTCATACATTATGCTGGTAAAGCATACCAAATACAGAAGTGTTTACAAAACTGCTCTAAAAACACAGCTGTCAGAGCACCTAATGCAGGTGTAAAGGCAGTTTAAATGCTTATAAATATGAAAGGGGATGTGTACAGGAAAAAATAGCTTGGGTTTGACTTGGAAGAGGTAAGACAAACATTGGAAGCATGTAGGACTCTCAAACAAATGAAAATCTGAGAGACTGTCTCTTCCAGCAGCTAGAAGTTGATAACATTTGGTCTTAATATCTATAAAGGCCTCTGGAAAGATGGAGAGGGAGTAGGGATTGAAGTGCCTGCAGTGCAACACGGATCACTGGGATGTGCCTGACACTAGTAGAATACACCGTGTCCACAGACATTCCAGGAAGGAACTAAGAGCTACAAAGCCTTTCTTTTTTTAAATTTCTTTCTAATGAGATGAAAATTAAAAACATATGTAAAATTAAGGGAGGAATCCTATGTCATAAGTGTGCATTAAATGTGATGCACAGGTCATAAGGGGTAGAACAATGATACCAACCAGTTTAAATATCATACACGGCAGAAATGGGAATGTGTAGACATGATGATGGTCATCCTAGCATCCTAGTACCACCACCATGTTTTTAATCCCCAGAGGTATGTAATCTAAAATCTGTCATACACAGGGCTGGGAATTATTTATAGGAAGTTACATTACTTTTCAACCCCCTCCCTAACCTGTACATATGTGTGAACAAACGCATCAGGTATTTTGATCCCATCTACAAAAGATATTCTCCACAATACAGGTTTGGAACTCCATAAATCATCGCAGTTCTCAGCCCAACAATGAATCACATGCCTTTCTTTCCTGTATCCCTACTGAAGAAGTTTCTTTGTAGCCTGTAAAGCAAGTTAAGAGGTTATTTTGGAATTACTTCATCCAATAGATATTCAGTGGGCCTTTTTCTGCTAAGTCTGTGCCATGACACTGATGTGTAATCATTGAATTATGAATCAATGAATTATAGAATCATAGAATGTTAAGGGTTGGAAGGGATCTTAAAGATTATCTGGTCCCAACCCCTCCTGCCAAGGGCAGGGTCAACTCCCACTAGACCAGGTTGCTCAAGGCCTTATCCCACCCAGCCTTGGCTGAGGCATCCACAGCCAGGTTGAGGCATCCACAACCTCCCTGGGCAACCTGTTCCAGTGCCTCACCACTCTCACAGTAAAAAATGTCTTCCTAATATCTAACCTAAATTTCCCCTTTTTCAGTTTGTACCCGTTAGTCCTTTTACTATGACTACAGTTCCTTACAAAGGGTTCCTCTCCAGCTTCCCTGTAGGCCCCTTCAGATACTGGAAGGTTGTTATGAGGTCTCCACACAACCTTCTCCTCTCCAGGCTGAACAGCCCCAACATTCTCGGCCTGCCTTTGTAGGGTAGGTGCTCCAGTCCTCTTATCAACTTCATGGTCCTTCCCTGGACTTGCTCTAACCGCTCCATGTCCCTCTTACGTTGGGGTCTCCAGAGCTGGATGCAGCACTCCAGGTGTGGTCTCACCAGAGCAGGGTAGAGGAGGAGAATCACCCAGTGACCACACTGCTTGGGGTGCAGCCCAGGTTTTCTGAGCTGAGAGCACTCACTGCCACCTCATGTTGAGCTTTCCATCAACCATCATGCCCAAGTCCTTCTCCACAGGGCTGCTCTCAATCACTTCTCTGCTCAGCCTGTAGGTGTACCTGGGATTGCTGTGACTGATATATCTCCTTGAGTGAAGGTCATTTGTGAGTTTTTAACAGATAATTTGACCCGCTCTGTAGCCCTTATTAGCAGCTGGGAAAGCCCTTACAAGATTTATCTATAGTTAGAAATACAGCACCATATCAGCCTATGAGAAAAATACAGTGTCCAATAGGCTAATTCTTCCTTCATCAGCCACTGTAAAAGACTATACATTGAAGCTTTTTCATTTAAAGAGGGAGAGATTTTAATTATTACCCATACTGAATCATCCCATACACTGGAGATTTGTAAACACTATTGACTCTTCATGTTTCCCCTCCTTTCATGCACAGATTGTCATCACCAAGAGTCTCCTTATGAATAAGACATGGTGTTTTAGATGATATTTTAATTTCTACATCTTGTGCTGTTGCACACCTGTAAAAATACATTTATTATTCCATTAAGGAGTCTGAAAGGAGAGCCAGGGGAACCTTTAAGCAACAGTTATTAGAAATTCCATTCTTCTGTAGCCATTTAACCCTTCTCTGCTTTTTCTATATTTTGTATTGTCACCTGTCATTTTAATTTCAAAGGCAAAATTTACAGAAAATTCAGGGACTATATAATGAGGGTCAAAAGTTTTGCTGTTATGTTCCTCATCAAAAGTTGGGTACAGCAGCCAATTTTAAGTGCAGAGTCTCACATTTAATCACAAAATTATTCAAGATTGTGTTTTTTTTTTTTATTTCACCCAATCTAATTTTTCTTAACTTGGAAATTTCACCATGTTTGTTTTGTGTATTCAGGTTATATTCCTTTGATTTCTGTGAAGAATCCCCACAGCCTAATTTTAGGCACCTAATTTTGTCTCTCTCTTTCCTACAGATATGGTGATTCAGGGCAGGAACATATATGGAATTGTCTACCACTTTTCGGCGTCTGTGTATGGATACTGGTAAGACTATCTTCCTGATTGAGACCTATTAATCAGTTTCATAATGTAGGTGATGCAAACATCCCTTTCCACAAAGGACTGCCTTTCTACTCAAGTGCAGAGTTACCTTGGGACTTGCGGACCTACTGACGATCTCACTGGTGTACAAAAATGTGTTTTGTATTTAGGCATGGGATAAATATTTATGTGTTTGGTTGATTGAACCTTGCTTCTGTTTCACAGATGTGCATCTATTGGCACCCTCTAACATTTTTTAATCTGGACTCAAATGAGAATATTTCTATAAATTCTATCCTTGTGTCTCATTCCTTGCAGTCTAGGTCCTTGTGATTTTTAACTGTTGTTAGCCAATACAGAAGAAATACTGCTTTGTCTTGGGATCTTGATGATTGCTTATACTTACAGAATGATGAATATATTTTAACAAGTGTATATCCAGCTGGCTCTGGGCACCTTGGGAAGCAACATAGATGTGTGGAAAAAATGACTGTAATGACAAAACAGAGCAGTAAATTATGCATGACATTCTTCTGAAAGGGTCTCGCTTTCTGAGGTCAAGCAATTGGATGTAATTTTTGGAAATGTATATGACAGTGATGGGAAAATTCAAATGAAGAAGATAACATTCCTAGAATTCTCTGGAACCGAAGTAACATTATCGTAGCAGCAATAATCTAAGGTGTCATTATTAATAACCCAAATGATGTGGACATCTAATCACTATGAAATCACTAGATGAGGTATTGAAAGTATCCTTAAAATGATGTGTTTTGCATTAAGAAAGGGGCTGACACCCCTGGATGGTAAAGCCTGCAAACATTAAAAAAACCCCAACAGTATCCCAGATTATTTTGGATCACTGCTGGAGTCTACATATCTTCTCTTTACCTATCCATTTCTCACCAGAGCTCAAAGGCTTAAGAAAATTGCTGTTGTTACATATTTATCTGTATTGAGATAGAACGCTATGGAAGGTTCCAAGATTCTCTTCAGACTAGATGTTAGGAATAAATTTTTTTATAAGGATGAATTTTTTTATGATGAGGGTGGTGGAACACTGGTGCCCAGAGAGGTGGTAGATGCTTCATCCCCGGACATATTCAAGGTCAGACTAGGATGGAGTTCTGATCAATATGATCTAGTTGAAGGTGTTTCTGCTCCTTACAAGGGGGTTGGACTAGATGACCCTTAAAGGTCCTTTCCAACTCAAGATATTTTATAAGCTTATGGTTATTTCCAGTGAGAAACTGAACTATGCTAGTAGAAGCACTATGAACATTAAGTATAGTGTGATTATTTTTCCCATTCTGAAAGATGCAGTCAGTTTCCTAATTCTTGACTGAAGATCTTCAACGATAACAAGCTCAATTTCTGTAGCATATGGCTACTTCTGAAAAAGGAGGATTTTCCCATCTTCATCAACTTATATTTAGGGCAGAAGTCCAGCCCTGAGGATGCATGCTATGCCTTGCATTGCTTGTGAATCCCAAGAAACTGGAGAAAGATCTGGAAAGATGTTTTTGGGGACAGTGCTGAATAACTGGAAAAAGATATGAACTCCCACTAAAGTTCACTCAGTACTTTCACATCTGAAGCTATGTGGTACACTCTTGTGGAAAAACAGGGATAGGGATTTCTTCAGAAAACCTGGCCAGAACCAAGCAAAAATCTGGAAGGTACAGTCAGTCACTGAAAGGTCTTTTCATTCATTTCAACAAAGTTGTCTTTGCCCAGTTCATCACAAAAACAGAGTTTGCTTTTATAGAATACTTGTAAAGTAAAAAGCCGACATATCTGAACAAACTATAAAAAAAAAGACTTCAACCATAAAAAAATTGAACTATATAGGAATATGTTTTCAGTTTAATGTAGTCTATCTAAAAGGAATGCTGCAGATAGTACTTACATATTCAGTTTTTCCAAGTGTAGTAATGATTTTATCTTAACACTTTCACAGAATCACAGAATCACAGAATCACAGAACCACAGAAACACAGAATCACACAACCTTCAAGGTTGGAAGATACCTTCAAGATCATCTACTTTCTAAGATTTCCTAAGGATAAAAACTGGTATAGGATGTGAAAAGAAAATCTTCATGATTGGGTATCTATGCTTCAGTGACTGCTTTAATTTCTCTTAGAATAGTGTTAGAAGAAAGGTGGGTTGGGTTTTTTTCCATGATACAGGCAAAAAATTGTAATTACTTGATCTCATACATGACAATGTTTATAACAGAATGTGTAAGGGTGAAAAAAACCAACAAAAATAATTTTGCCTACGTGTGAACATGCATGTACCTGCACTCATATGTTTGTGTGATGCAGAAATATTGCACAGGAAGTGGAATTCAGGTCTATGTCCTCATCCAACTTCTCTGAATAACACTGGATTTACAGAATATGTTATGTACAGAATTTATTCGGCATTATTTATTACTTTCAATACAACATTGGAAACAGTATTGTACAAACAAACTTGGTCAGATTACAGAAACTTATTAAATATCAATTCCATTAAGGTTTAGCTTCAAATTCAAATCAATTAAATTACGCTTTTTTTCTTGCTGTTGCCATCATTTTGCTTGCTTACTTGCAGTTAACAAAATGTGCTGCAGAGAAAAAAGTAATTGCCTTTTCTGTGTAATACTCATAATTCAGGAAAGTTATTTGTAGCAACTGTACATGTAATGAGTTTTATGAATTAATGATAAAATGTATTTAAATAAATTAACTTTGGTACCATTTTCAAAAGGAAGCTGAAGGTTATGAAAATTAAAGTATAGGGTTGTTGGAAGTAAAAATGGATCCTTATGATATACAGGTTGGAAATATACTAAGGGAAGAGCTTTTTATCCTGTAGGATTCCATTATATTTAAAATGTTTCCATTTATTGTGTTAGGTTCTAATTAGCATTCAAGAAAATAGTGTCACATAGCTTCTGTTTTTTTCTGAGGTGGGAGCTGACTACCCCTCTCTGGAGGAGGATGGTGCTCCCTGCTGTGTCATCAAGACATGGTCTACATGGGTGAAACACTCTGCAAACATTTACTCTTGAGCTGTCTATAGCAGCGAGATGGCACCTGGCCCTTGAACATGCAAAGAAGCAGGAACCAGAACTTCTCTGCCTTACCCATAGCCAGCAAATACAGAGAAAGTGGTTTTGGAGTCAGGTGGGGTAACAGACCCGTAAAGGGATTTAAGCTCATCAAAGTGTGGCAGAGATCTGGAATAAACTTATTAGATCATGTTGTCTTGAGGAAAAAGACCTGGGGTAGGAATTTCTCAAAACATAAAAGTCATGTGACTGAGAATAAGAAAAGGCTTAAACTATTTGGATTGTTCTCAGGTCTTGAAGAGAGAAAAGCTACATCTTTTCTGCAAAAGGAGAGAGGCCATTAACCATTCTCTGAATATGAGGTTAAGTGGCAAACCATGATTCACACCCACACACCTAAAATCTCTCCCAAAACCTTGTAGAAACAATGGAATTGCCTATCCAGAGCAAACCCCAAATACACAGGCATTGTCTGGGACATGGTTGGTTGCCAGACAGGTCAGAAATGTACCAGAAGGAAAATTCAAAGGCAGGGTAAAATGGAGTGTATTACAATTCATGTTGAGAAACTTGATAGTATGAAGCTTGTTGCTATCTGGCTTAAAAAAAACCTCTGTCGATATTACTCATGAGAAAAATCTCTTAGTTTGCATCATTCTTTTTCTAAATGAGGAACAAATCTTTTAAGTTTAAAGAACATTCTACTTTGCTTTTATCTTAGCCTGATCATGCAAACAGAACATAGTGACAACAGAAGTGAATCCAGACTCACAGTGGGTTCAGATTTCCTACATTCTTTTCTTTGTTAAGTTTATGCCATTTTTCATTTTTGTAGCTTACCCTTATGCCTTATGTCATAATTCAGTCATAAAAATCCCTTCCAGTTAAACATCAAAGGGTACTCTAGGTTAAAGAATGTGTATTTAATGGATCATATGTTTAAATCCAACTGCAGTTATTGGGACGCTCATCACTCAAAATAAGAGCATTATCTTCTGCTTTGGTTTGTGGGCTGGTCTCTTGTCTGTTTTGACGATGAGATGTTGATTCACAGCCTCAAGACAGACTGTGATGCTGTACCCTACTAAGGAGTAGTAGCTGTTGGTTAGTTCTCCCAGCAGCAGAATGATACTGAATGGGTGGTACCTGAGACAAGGACTATGATACAGTGGAAAGTAGATAATTTTATGGGTGACTGACAGAGACTGAACTCAAGAATCAATTTTGTTTCCAGACCACGACAATAATTAGTAATTCTCTACAAGAAAAAGTCAAAACTGTAAGTGCAATGTGTGTTTTTAGAAAACTTATTGTCATCCAGGCCATTTAGCAATGCAGGAGATTTTGGAGCAAGGATTTTTTAATACCTGGGATTAGTATAAATAGCTGGAAGGAAATGTTGTCTCAGTTCAACAATGCTTTTATTTTATTTAGCTTAGTTTAGTTTAGTTTCTTACAGTATGTCATACAAACTGCAAGTCAGATATAAACTCTTTGAGTACATTCCTATTCCTGTCAGCTGGAGAGAAACAAGCAAGATCTAGAAACCAGAATGATTATTGATAGAGTGTCACTCAGTTGCTATGCTCCCACTGCCAAAAGGTGGGAGGGGAGTCTTTCATGGATCAGACAGTGAGACACAACTTGGAAGAAAAGGAAGAAAAGAAAGAAAAGAAAGGCAGAATAAATGAACTGCAGGGATAAAGGGAAAGAGAATTTGCTGAACTTCTTCAGAAACTGTTGGCTCATTTTTTTTGAAATGGGACCTCAGGGCACAAGGAATCAGCCTTTCGAAGATGCTGGGAAACTCACAGAGGTCTCTGAGGAAAACAAGTAACAAATCTGAGAAATGTCATTAGCAATATATTGGTCTGTTTTCCCTCTCTCACTCCTACTTTCTTCCCATTTCTTATGATTTAAAGTGGGCTGTGATTAGTCTGGTGACCCTGGGGGGTGATTTCCCTGAAGAGAAAGTAAACTACAATATTTAAATGTAGCACTTGATATAAACATGAGCCAACCCTCACCTTTTTATGACTGGAAAAGAAGGAAACACAAGAGACTTATGATTTCACTGCATCAGTTGTGCTAATAGCCAGATTGGCTGGTGTCAGAGAGTGCCAGAGACAGGCCTCAGCATTTTTCTGGTGTAATGGAAGAAATCACAAGAGACACTCTTTTTCCCTGTCTTAACCAGGTGTTTGTTATTTGATCTCAGTATTGGATAGAATTGTGTATCCTCTTTTTTTCCTCTCTTGCATGTATTGAGTGTTTAATCTCTCTCCACTGAACTGTGTTCTCTAAATTTTATTCTGGTGGCCATTGAAAGCTAGAAGAAAGCAAAAGTACTTTTAACTGAATACAAGCTATCCTGGACAAGTTGCAGTTTTGTGATTCACATAAATTATTTGCCAACAGTCCTCAGTACACTTGTGAAATACAAAAAAATGAGGAGAAGTATTTAGAAACGCAGGGCTTGTGATACTGAGTCTGGCTTGAGTTCCATATTGTCTAGTATTTTGTCTCTGGGAGTGGCCAGATGTTAATTGAAGTGGTGTTTTTACATAAAATTTGAACGTGTGATTCCATGCTCTGTTGCCAATATAACATCAGTTTTGGCAGAGGAAATACATGGCATCTGTTAATAGGCAAGCAAAAGGACTTTTATGGAGGAAACTAAAATAATATGTCTTTGGCTTTGTTTGTGTGAAATAATTCATGGCTAATTGTAAGCAGATAGTACACTTAAGCACTGGGTTGCATCCTAAACTGATGCAAATCTTACAGCTCCATAGCTGTCAGCAAGGCTCTTCTGAGAGACATATGCTCATGGTGTGATACGTAGTGAGAGAGACCGATTGCGATAACAGAAATTCAAATAGAGAGTTAACTTTTCTTCACTTTTTCCCTCTTTGAAGTCTATTTTAATGTCCTTTTCACTCTCAATTCAAAAAGTTATACTTCATTTGAATTTATATAGTGAGTTAAACAGAAGCTTAATCTTGGTCTGATTCTCTACTGTTCAGTACCCTTTGTAGACACTTCAGAATAAATGTGAAAGGTTTCCACTCGTATTTAGTGGCATTTGGTATTCATTTCATCCAAGTCTAAATGACAAAAAGGATACGGGGCAACATATGATAGAAGTACAAAGGCCCAGTAGAACTAAAGGAAAGCAGTGGTGGTTTCTGTTCGTGATTCTTTGATGGCAGCAGATTCATCTCAAAAAATAGATATGTGTTTTGTGAAAACCAGGAGCACAGTATGTTCTGTGCTATGTCAGAATGCTCTCTTTATAAGACTGTTTACAACAGACAACCAAAAGAAGCATAAAACTGTATCAGCCTTATAAAATGTCAATGCTAATTACATGTAAATTAGTATACACTTCTATTCACATTATGCATCCAAAAGTCAGACTGGCTTCAAAATCTGGAAAAACAGAGTTGTTCGTGGTATAACCTCAACTAGTTTTAATACATTTAAAAAGGCTTTCAGCTATATTTATGTTACATCTGACTTTAAATATATTTTCTAGCAATACCATACAGAAAAATAACATCAAAATATGAAATACAAACATTCAGATAAATGAGATTAAAAAGTTAACTCAATTTCTTGGTGTCTAAAGCACATTACAGTTTTTGTCAAGGCTGAGAATTTCTAGAAAACAAGCTATTTATTTGCTATCAGCTTTAAACTGTAGTTTTTTAATTGCTTTTTGCATTGTGTACCAAGCATATTAAATATTCCACCACGTGTTAACACTATGAATTGGTTATTTCAAACCTGTTAAGCTATGTATACTTTGGCAAAGGAAGAGAGAACACTCTTACTAAAAGACTCAGCAAATATGAAGAATGTTTTTCATAAGTTCCAAGGAAAAGTTAATTAACAAACCATATGGGAGTAAATAGGGTTGGAAAAAGGTTCTATGCTAGCATAAAGACAGCAGACTGAATAAAGGCAATCATATGTACTTTCCAGAGGAGAAAGAAAAGCACTGTCTTTTCACTCAGAGAGCACCTCTCAGTCTGATGCTATAACTCTGGTAATAATATCTTAGTGACTTATGATCAAATCCGAAACATTTAGGCTTTTGCATTGAAAAGAATGATCTAGAGAAAGTTTCCTCAGTAGCTCCCTGACAAGGGAAGCCCCCTGGCAACTCCCTCTGCTCTGCAACTGTCTATACACATTACCAGGGCTGCCCAGACTCAAAAGCTGGTTTCTTAGCACTCACCTAAGTCTGGATAGACCTCTAAGTCAAACTCAATTTGGTCACTTGAAAAAACATTGGGAATATATGTGGCATTATGTGCTGCTATTAAAAGTTCACAGATAAAAAGGATTCTTCTTGGCAAATTACAAAAGAGAGGGTAATATATGTCATTGAATAGCCAGTGCTAGTGAGCTGCTGCTAGAGGATCAGTGTGCAAGATGTGGTATGATGCCCAGTTAGGGAACTCTCACCAGAGCTGGGACATTCAGAATCCACAGCTCTGCAGCAGAGTCCATGTCAGGTACAAGGGTGCTTGAGTGTGGTTTCTGCCACCAAGACTGTGGAAGTTGTGTTAGTGGAGGGTTTTTGTGGTGTTGGGTTCTGTTTCTTTGATGGTTACTTTTTTTATTATGTTTGTTTCTGTTTTTTTTTTTCCATTGGCTGTTTTTTAAATTAGTCCAGCATCTAATTCAGAACAAAAATGGAACTGGGAGGTGGGAGATCTGAATATCCTTAGATTGAAACAGAAACTAAATCCAGATTGTTTATTTTCTGTAGAAAAGGTTCAAATTAGTATATAGCATTTTAAATGAAGGAGACAACATTAAGTATGGTTTTATTTTATTTATTCATTTTTACAATCTCTCAAACATCTGTCCTCAGGAGTAACTTAAGTACTTAGGCACAGCTTCTCACATGTGTCTAGGAGCCTAATTACCTTTGATTAATTTCCACCAAGTCCTCAACTACTTCTGAGGGCCAAAGATTGAAGATCCCAGGTCCTGTTAAAAGTCAGTACAATGTACCTTCCTAAAAATGCACCAGTTCAGTAGAAGGGATTGTTGTTCTCCATCAGAGACACCCAAGCCTGTACTCAGTTCTTGCAAATGACAAGTGTGTTTCAGCACAAAGATTCACCCGGAAGCATAGGCAGCATTTACAATATTATATTACAGCAATTACTGAAAAGTCTTGGTGACTCATATGGTACTCACTTATAGTGTTGTTACCTATGTGGATATGGAAAAGAGCTCATATAAATATTTAATGCATACTACTAACAAAATCTGTAGAACCTCCAAAAAGAATATATTTTACCTGATTCCATGATGAGTAATTAGAGTAGTGCCTAGCTACCATAATTAAAATCAGGCCTTGTTTGTATGAAGCAATACACAAACACATAAAAAGAAATTGTCCTAATCTCGAAAAAAAGGATAGAAAACATTAAATATTAGCATTCTTACTATATGTGATGATGTGATGAACTTCTCAAGAGTAACCTTGAAATTTCAAGAAAGATATAAAAGACTATTTTAGAACTTTAAAAACTATTCTATCCTATGCAAACTGGGTCATAATTAACATCCTAGCTGGGGAATAATTAATATAGGTTCTATTCCATCCTATTTATGAACTAAGAGCAAAGGTTAATGTTAATATTCTCTGGCACATTCACAGAAGATAAAAATGCATTCATTTGCAGCTGTGTCGGTGAAATATGTGTCAGATCTCCTTTTGGAGTTTGAAATTGTCTTTGAGGCAGTGCACTGAGAAAGTGTTTTGGGTACAGTGATTAACAACCCATTTGATTTAATCTGTGGTATCTTTGTGCAAATCTTTGCAGTCAGTAGTTTAACATTCCAAGTCATCAGGAACTGCTAGGGGAACTTCAAGTTTACTTCCTGGAAACATTACTACTGGAGAAGCTCATCTAATATTGAAGCAAAAAACCCAGGTCAGACTAATTTTTAAGTTCAAAGGCAGGTAGAATATTGTGCAGTCCTAAATCAGCTCTGAAATTGTATCACAAAGTCCTCCAAATGTTGATATAGGGAAGATCTCTCTTAATGTGGTTTAGAAGTCAAATAAAATATCCTGCGACTTTTTTTTTCTTCCTTTTTGATCCTTTTTTTCTTTTTTATTCTTTTTTTCTCCTTACAACCTAATCCAAACGTGCATGTTAGAAGGAAATAAACATTTGCTACTGCAGGACCAAAAATGAGACAGCAAATACATGAATGTTTAAACTTAATATTGAGGGAGTGTGAGGGAAGCAAACTTTGAAAAAGTAGGGCAGATACCCACTTTGGGATATGCTGTGGAAGTTGCTCTGTCAATATCTCAATAAGAGGTGGGTCTAGTTGGGAAGGTGTGTGGGAAGGTGAGAGCAGAAGTGATTCCTGTCCTGAGAAATTTCTGTGAGAGAAGGTCTGGAGTGCTCTAACCATCCGCTTTGTCCCTGGGTGCAGTACAATGCTCGGGGGCAGCCCCACGCAGCCCAGGGAGAGTGAGGAAGGAAGGACATCCAGCCCTCACTCAGAGACTGCAAGAGGCTGCATCTAAACTATTGGTAAAGTGGGAACAGAAGCAGGTGAACGTGGAACTCACATTCCCATCAGGTTTTGCTAAGGTGTGGGATGGGGAAACCCTGAGGTGCACAGCTGGCAGTCAAGGGCATTTATAGTCTGTGCATGTAAAGGGCAAGAACAAGGCAGAGCAAGGGTTGCTGCAAGATTTTAAATATAACCCCTTCCCTAGCATTTCAGTGTACCCCTCTGCAGTGTCTGTCTCTTTGTCTGACTTGTCTCCTTGGTTCTGAACTGCTGCTTTCACAGCAGAGCTCAGAATAGAATAATTCATCCTGCTGAAGTGGGTTTTTCAGTTTAGGTTGAGCACCAGTTGACTGCCCTCTAATTTGAAGCTTTAAGTGAACTAGTTTGAGTATATCTGTACTTGTAACCACCTGGGAGGGTAATTTGGGAAGATAAAAGTGTATTGCAATTGTGTAATTCCATATCAATTTTACTCAGTTTAGATAAATGCTGATCTAACTCTTCTGAATTTCATAAGTGTTTAAAAATGCTGAGTGACACATAAAAATAGTTTTTAAGGTCCAATTACAGATAAGAATTTCACCTCATTTAAAGATCAAAATTTAAACATCTGATTAGTCTGGAATTAAATTTTGCTGAATACAGCTGGCTTGCTGAATAGATATTTGAATGACTTGACTGAGGATTCAGGTGACTGACTCCTTCAGAGGCTGCAGCAAAACTTATACAGTGCTGCCAGACCAGTGCCTGGCTTCTGTTGCAGGTGAGAGGGAAGAGCAGTAGCACAGGTACCAACGTAGCATCATTTCAAGATGAGTAGCAGAAACACAGCCTAGGAGTGCTCTGGGTAGGAATGGCAAGGAGCACCAAATGCAGACAAAATGCTTAGGTCTGGTCACACTGAAGAGTAGTAAAGCAACTTTCCAGAGTACAGACACGATATCCCACTTGGCAGAACAAATAAAGAGTAAAACGTGTTTGAAGACAAAGAATTCACTGGAAATTGTAGTCCAGCCTGTTCATGAGACATTATTTCAGTCCAAGGTATCCTGAAGGAAAGGCAATCTCATGTGGAATTTCTGGACCCAGGAGTCAATGGTGAGATGGCAACTGATAGTATCGGGCTCTGTCTGAGAGACTTGGCATAGTACTTACTCAAAATTTTAAAAAAAGCTGCTGAGAAGCTTACACACCTTTACTGCAACAGTTAAAAGGCCTAAAAAAAATTAGAAGAACGAACAAGCAAATAATTCCACAATTTCTGAATCACTGTCTCTGAAGTATGACATTTTTTATCTTGAAAAGTCAGCTTTTTCTACGTGTACTAAGATGCTGAATAACAAGAAGAGATTCAACACAGATATATCCATGGGAAGTCAGATTGTGCTAGTTTATAAATCATGGCAGAATTTGTAGGCAACAATGACAACACCAGACCTGTAAAGCTAAACCTTTATTTAAGATTATAAATTGACACAGCAAAAAACCCCATATGCATGATAAAGTCCCATCAAACAATATTGCTAAAGGATATTTATTATAAAACCAAAATGTCAGGGCAAGTGGTTCAACTTCACAGATACTCTTTTTATTTTCTTATTAGATTTTTTTTTCCTTCTGTGAGATTAATATATTGCTAGCACTTATTACTTTTCCAGACCCAGGTGAATTACTGGTATGCTTTGTTAAGCCTTATTTATATTGTATTTTCTCATAAAACTTAAATAAAACAGATAAATGAAGACTGCAGAAAAATCTATAAATTTTTGTCCACTGCTGATGTTCTTGGAACTATGACCTTAATAGTGGCCAGCTACAACAATTATAATTGCTCTTTTTATTAGCTCTGCTATTCTCATTTTGTACCTACACACTGCCAGGCGTTCAGTATTGTCAGGAAATTGAGGAAGCAATTAGAGCTTTTTGGCATGTGTTTCTACAATACATGTACTTAATCTGTGATTTGGGTTATTTTTCAGGCAAAGAAATATTGAAAAGAAAAAAAAAGAGATTTGATCCTCTGTGGAACAGACAGGAATATTCACTGAGAACTGTGGGAGTAATAGGTCACAGAGAAATTGAGATATTTAAAAAAAAAAAAAAAAGAAGTAAAATAAAAGGACATGGAAGGCCACAATAAAATAAGTTTGAATACAATTTCAATGTGGTGGCAGAGGGAGTTTGTTGTCACTAATGCCCAGACCCCAGCAGCTCAGTAATGGTGACACTTACAGGAGGTCTCTATGAACTCATTCCTTCAGCTCTGTGCTCTGTAATCCTGGTGGTTTGTTTTCCATAAATTCCAAGAGAAACATTGTGAATAACAATGGAAGTTTAAAAGCTCAACTGGTCAAAAAATAAAAGAGATGTGTTAACATCAAATATTAGTGTATACTAACCTGTTCAAAGAAGATATGTAAAGTTACTAATCTGTGCTTCCATAGTCATTCCTTATGGTTATGAACAAGGTTTTTCTGGGAAATGCAACCTTCTGCCATACTTACACTTCAAATATTTTCAGAACAAAGTAGCAAGTGTCCCAGAACAGGTGCATACACAAATTTGATGGCAGTTTTCGTCCACTATAACTACTTATAAATCAATGTATGAATTTGGTTGCCATTCACTAACTACTCAGTTTCCAGAATGACCTTTAATAAAGGTCTGATAAATGACTTTTGGACAATTAAGCAGTCTATATCAACTGCGTTTTCCTTTAGACACTAAAGCTGACCTCTTTGAAAAATGAAAAAATATTTTTGAGGTAGAACTGTCATAAAAGTATGAGAAAGACTGTGCTCACAATTGCCAAGAAAATGATATTTTTCTATGTACATTATTTTTAATCTTACTATAAAATTTCATATTTGTCAGAGGTTTATGTGAATGGAACTTGCTAAACTTCTTCATAATCTATTTTATTAAAATTATTTAATGCCATCTCTGTATAGTAATCATGCAGTAAAAATTTTCCTCCAGATTTCAATTGGATATGTTTTAGGATAAATTTCCATGGTTTTATTTTCGTATATATATAATTTCCATGATAACAGCCTCATCCCACTACACTTTAGTAAAGAATTCTATGAATAGTTTAACTTCTATATCTATTATGCTTTCATTACAATAGAAAATCAGTTTTGAACCTAAACAAACTGTTTACAGCATTTAAGTAACACCAGTTGACACACTTGTTATTATTTCTGTTGATGAATCTAAGGATTATAACTCCTGTTAGAATCATACCAACTTAACAAGTTACAGCTACAGCCTAAAGGTTGCAAAAGCAGTATGTGCCATAATTTAACCTAAGGTTACCGTGGAATGTGTGATATTCAGTGACTTGTTAATAGCCACCCTCTTTTCCTTTAGTTAACAATTTATAATTTTTTTTAGAAAATTGATTTTTCTAACCTTGTTTTTGACGTAATATATAATGACAATTTCATAATAAATTTGGAAGAGGCTACTGATTTTTTAGGCCATTGGCATAAGCATGTTCCATATCTTCCAATATTTCATAATACTATTAACAATGTGAATATTGTGATATTTGTATAGCGTTGTGTAGTATATTTGTACAGCATTGTTTTAATATATAGGAGTAAGAACTTTTTTCTTTCCCTATCTTATTTCTCTTTATAAAGAATGACCTGTGTTTGTCCATATTTGGAAATAATTTCTGTGTCTTAACTTTTTCTTCAGGGCATTCTGAAGAAGTAAATCTCTCAGATTCTTTATGAATACCAAGTTTTTGTATCATATAATTCCATTAAGAACAGATCTTAAAAAACATGATTTGATTCAACAGTCAACTTCCTTTCCATGAAAAATGAGATGTAAGGTTTGAATATATATATTTTTTAAGTGAAAGCATAAATCTTACCATCCCTGTAGTGTAATATATGAACACAGCAGCAATGTATTTACCAAGGTTTATCTCCTCACCTAAGGCGAGAACACACTAAAGTATTTACAAATACATAGATCAAAACATTTCTTTGTAAATGCCTTTCACCCTATGGGTTATTTGAGAACTCATCACTATGATAATTAGTGTCAATATTTCATATTCTCAGTCTGTTCTCAAGCTTATTCTTGCAGCCTGGTGATCAGAGGTGTCTTCAGTGAGGATGGCTCCAAAAACAATCTGCGACAAAGTGTTAGTGACACACAGGTCAGTATCTGACCATGAATTCTGACATCCTAAAGTGACTCCTAGGTTGTCAGCAGTGTGACCATCATAGGAGGAATGGTGTGCATTCCAGTTATCCTAACCTGGAGAAGAGGAACAGGGAAGATGACATCTCAGAAGGTTTTTAGGATATCTTTCTGTGATTCTAAGGAACTGTGGAAACAGTGCATCTAAATTCACATTCACACAAATGTGACTATTTATTTTCCCCCACAAATATTCTTGAGGAAGAAGAAAAAATAAACAGAGGAAAAATGTTAAACAAATATTTTTCAGCCTCAGAAAATGTAAGTATTATTTTGTGTAGATTTCAGATTCATTCATATTGTAATTAAACAAATTCTCCTTTCAAAAAGAGGGGATATTATTTTAGCTGTTTCTTAATTTCTGAAATTTTTTTTTAGACTTTGACATTCTCTGCTTGCCATGTTTTGAGCTGTGCGCAACTGTTTTATGGCATTCTCTGTCAACAAAAGTACTGTTATAGAGATTCTCTTTAGACTTATCCAAAGCAATTTTTCAGGCTATCAAAGTTTGAAAAGCACATCATACAACACTTCATTTGAACATTATCAAATATTAACTGTAAATAAATTAAAATTACTGATGAAAGGTTTATATTGGTGTACTGCTTTGAAGAGCACAATGAATATTTTTGCAAAATAATGTCACACCTAACAGTATAACTTTTTCATTATATGCAATTCAGAAAGAAGTGTTTTAATGAAAATATGTGCCTTGATCCTTTCAACTCAAAAAAATGTCATATTTGAGTGTGTATAAATATGATATTAGAAAAGTTGTGAAGAATTGTTTCTATGTTTGCATACAATTATTGTTTGCCAGTGTTGTGAAGAATTACAGGAATCATGGTTGAAATACGTGCTTTTTCCAGGCTGAATAATCCCAATTCTCTAAGCCTTTCCTCATAGGAGAGGTTCTTCATTCCTTTGATCCACTTGGTGTCCCTCCTCTGGACTCGCTCCAACAGGTCGATGACCTTCCTGTGCTGGGGACCCCAGAGCTGGATGCAGCACCCCAGGTGGGGTCTCACCAGAGCAGAGGAGAGCAGAGGGGCAGAATGCCCTCACTTGCCCTGCTGGCCACACTGCTTTGGCTGCAGCCCAGGACACGTTTGGCTTTCTGGGCTGTGAGTGCACAGAGCAGGCTCATGTCCAGCCCCTCACCCACCAGCACCCCCAAGTCCTCCTCAGCAGGGCTGCTCTGGATCTGTTCATCCCCCAGCCTGTGTTGATACTGGGAGTTGCCCCAATGCAGGTGCAGCACCAGCACTTGGACTTGCTAAACTGCATGAGATTCCCTTGTGCCCACTTCTTGAGCCTATAATAATACACCTAACCTTGGGAATTCTATTGCATTTTGACAGCAGAAAAGACATTTTTGCTATTGTTTCCTCCTAGCGCTAATAATTGAAAAACTATTCTCAGTGCGAGGAAGGGATTTTTTTCTCTATTAATAATAGTCACCATTCACTTTATTTAGACATTTTTATACTTACCTGAATTTTTCATTTTTCTCCTTAAATATATTCCATGGTTACATGCTACTGTATAGCTCTGCAGGGACTGAATTCATATAGTCACTGGTCACACTATGCAGGGTCTTTCTCATTTCAACTGTATCCCACAAATATTGACATTATGTCAGCATTTTCACAGTTAGCTCAATTACCAGCTATTTATAACTGAGTGGCAAATGTTCTCAGGCTTGGAACTGAGTGGAAGAGCTTCAGGGTAGGCTTAACTGTGAGAAGTGCCAGTGGAATAAAGTAGCAGGTTGTTTTGAGGGAATGTACAGTGCAGGGATCTGTGTGCAATTTGCATTTGCAGCCATCTTCTGATATAGTTTTGTGCCTGGAATGGGATGTACATAGTTTTGAAGTTTATAGTTTTTAATAAATTAAAGTTATTAAAAATTTTGTGTATTTTAGTTTGGTATTTAAATATTCTGTTTACAGATATAGTCTTGAATTTGAGTGACCTAAGTGAATGAAACTGTACTCACAGGAATTTTAACAATTTATTAAGGGATTTTTCTGAATTGTTTCCTAAATCCTAGAGCAAGAAGAGATTCAACATCCTTGGAGAGAATGTCTTTAATCAGCAGAAATTTTGTGGTCCAGAGGAAGGTTGCCAGGGCAGTGGTACTGGAGCACTTTTCCTGTGAGGAGGGGCTGGGGGAGCTTGGCTGGGTCACCCAGGAAAAGGGATGGTTTCAGGGGTAACGAATAGCCCCTACTAACAGCATATCTACGAGGGGTTGTCGAGGACAGGGAGCTGGGTTCCTCCCAGCAGGGTAGGGTGGGAGGGTGAGATGTAACTTGTACAAACTGCAATAGTTCATTCTGGGCATAAAGAGAAACTTTTTCCTCAGTGTTCCCACGGAGAGTGAGGCAGTGGAGCAGGTCACCCCGAGAGGCTGCACCACCTCTGACCTTGGAGGGTTTCAGCCTGTGACTGGTGCAAGCCCTGAGCAGCTGGGTCTGTCTGCAGGGCTGTGGTTTTAGAATTGCATGATACAAGGCTCTGCGGCCCAGCTACAGGCCACTGAAATGAGAAACAGAACTTAATGGGGATATTTCTTTCTCTCAAGTTACACTACTTTTCCCTGGTTATTTGTTTAATATTAATAATGCCTTATAAGTTTTGTGGTCAGGGAAAAATACCCAATATAAATACTGTAAGTAATGTAATAAACACATGGTCCTAGCTACTCTAGAGAGATGAACTTGTTATCATTTGATGGCACCATCCAGTCACTGCTAGAGGGTTTATCAGGAAAAAAAGAAGAGCAGAATAGTTTAATTCTTCCAGCATTTGAGATATACTATCTGCCACTAGGAAAATTACCAAATCACTGTCAATCCTTGCAGCATGCCATGACAGCCAGCTCTTTACAATTTTTCTCTTCCCTTCATTTTTCAGAGGCTGGTACACTGGCAATGGGAAGGGGAAAATTTTCCCAAACACAAGCACTGATCTAGAGGTTCTAATCCTTAATCCTCAGGGTCACACCCATTAAAATAACAATAAACTTCCCTCTGATTTGAGTGAACATTGGATCGAGTTTAGGATACTTTGGGGATTTATTTATCATCTCATTTGATGTTAAAACCAATGGGAAAACCCCCAACATGTTCTCATATGAGACAGCAGTCTTGCTACATTTTTTATTCCCCTTTTCTTGTTTCAACTGTGATGTTTGAATCACCCTTAGACAAAACATTTTTTGACATCTAAGAATTGCATTCTTGGTTAATATTTTCCAAATATTTTTGATGTGCCACTGCTATCAAGTTCTTATGGTAAACCACTTCTCTTAAGAAATCTGTCCTGACTGGTCTATGACTTATATTCTTGTTCAGGGACATCTTTTCAAGTGAACTTCACCTCTGACCAAAGTTGCGGTCTTCATATTCTTCTGTAGAACTAGCTCTGCTGCTACCTACACATTTTAATAGGCCCCTGCCAGTGAAATCTAATGAGGTAACCATAACCACTAATGCCTGTGCCTTTCCAGCCTCCCGAGAAGGAAGAAAGTGCCCTTATTGTTTTGTATAGCCAGCATTGCAAAGTAACCACTACTTAATTTACCTTTTTGGAAAGAGGGGTGAAACTCTCATGGGCTATAAAAATAACTAAATTACTCATTTCAGTTGATATGACCTAGAAATATTTCTGCCATAGCTGTCTGTAATTTTGCTGATATGACCAGCAGGAAGACATAATTATTGAACCATCAAAATGTAGTAGAAATGCCTCTGTATATGCTTTTCTTATTTGTGACTGAAACAACAAGTAAAAATTGTCTTCTATAAGAGCTGAAGGCTCTCTGTCCAGAGCACTGTTTGTAGCCCTGCTAGTGAGAGAGTGAGAAGACTGGAAAATTTTAAAACTATCGAAAAATATCGCAGCCTGAGAACAATTGCGATAAAGATTGACTTCAAAGGAAAAGTTCCTTTAGACTATCAGAAACACAAGGAGTAGAATGGTGCTGTAAAGATCAGTTTTTCATAACTAAAGACCCAGCTGATTTATAGCTTTGGAATCAGTTCGGATTTCATGAAAATTTTGTTTGATCATTCTCACAAAATTTCTGCAGAAAAATAGGCTTACACTGCAACCATAATTCTTGATCAGGGAGTTTGCATCTAATGGTTTTTACCACATACAGTAGCATTTATCTTGCCTAAACCTGGCTCTAAATTTGTATCCATCATCAAAGAAATTTTCAGCTGAAGAAAGCCTCAGGAGAGAACATATCTGACTCAATGTTTTCTTGAAAGTTATTTATTTATTTCTTAATTTTAGAGGGTCACATCTTAAGTGAATTGTTTTTCTCCATCGGTTGTGAAGAAGTTGTGAAGACACTTGCTCAGATGTTTCAATGAGTTCCATCAGCATCATCCTTTTAGGGGGAAATGGCACATTCACAGATGTTTTCAAAGGGGTGTTTCTCAGCTGTAATTTGTGTGTGTCTGAAGCTCTGAAGCGTTGAGTTCTGCCTTTCTGTGATGAATGTGTTAACGTCTGAAAGCACTGTAGGAAATCCCAGAGTACTGTGGCATGGTGCAGAGTGGCACTAATGGTGCAGTTATATATAGATGCCAATTGGAGTCTGATCTCAAAAGCAGGGTAGGTTTAGCATCATGTGCCAATGAGTATATTGTGTCATTCCCACAGTATGTACAAACAAAACCTTGCTGTCTTCTCTTTGTTGGCTGCCAGCTGCATTTAAATAGCTTGAAAATTGCTCACCTGTTTTGATATTAAAGCTTTCAAATACCTATTCTAGGTGTGTGAATATGTGCAAACCATTTCCTGCAACATGCTGAGAATCATCTGCTCTAAATATGAATTTGTATTTTTCCCTGTGGATGGAACTATAAAAGTATTCCCTGCTACTGTTTTTAAAAGATTAAAAAGACCAAAAAAATTCTTTTAATAAGTGAAATTTGCACACTACTTCCAACCAAAATATGGTTTGTTTGTCCTTTTAAGAAACCACTGAATAAGCACATTTTGCCTTTTACTCAACTGATTGAATTAGTTTTTTCATGGTCTTTTTAGCTCATGCCCAGATTGCATCAGCTTCAGAACATAGCTCTAATGAAATAGAGTATTGTGAAAGTGTTCTACATAGCTGACTGTAATACATTTCCTAAATAAATAGAAATTAAAATCATAAGAGTAGACTGTACATCAAAGCCTTCTTTCTCAGTTCTTGGCATCTGTGGGACTTGGCCAGTATTCTGTTTTGCCAGTTGAACCAAGTATGGGTTGGTATAATGATCCTACTCACTCAGACCTACATCTTTTGTGTATCTTTGGAGGTTTTCCTCATTCCTTGTGACTTACAGTTGAACAGGGAAGAATGTTACTCTTTGCAGTCCTCAGACACTGCAACACAGTGCTTAAATGAATAGTTTCTTTTAATAGAAAGGATCAGGAACATTTTTTATTCGTATTCATATCTCCCACATGAAAGTAAGAGTTTGAACTGTAACTTAATGCTGTTTCTGAGAACAAGAAATCCCCTCACTGAACAAAGCATTTATCTTATTTATTTTTTCTTACAAATGCAACTTGTTGATGGGAAAACTAAGGCTATATAAGGTCATATTTTGTCCTGTCATCATGAAAAACCTGAATTTACATTACATGAATTAAACAAGTAACAAAATAACAGAATGTAGTTCATAGTTTATAAAAATGCAAAATAATGCTTTTCAAGAGTATTTTATACAAAAATATAATGGCTAAGTGATAATCATTTTGTCTAAGTAGCTCCATGAAATACAAATTTACAAATATATCAACTCAATACAATTTTATCAACTCAAATCACAATTATTAAAGTATCTTCACTCTATTTTCCTCCCAAATTTACTTCCCTCTGTTTTGAGCAAAGTTCACATCACTGCTGAATGTGGCAGTGCATTACACATTTCAGCTATGCACACGGCTGATGGACTCAGCACCATACCCCTTCCTGAGTCAGGGTGAACTCCTGCTGGTCTTGTTGCAATGCCCTGAAGGGCCAGACTTTTTTCTCTCCTGGATGCCAGCAAATGTGAGATTTCATTCACTGATGCTGACTTTGACACTGACACTTGGATTGTTTAACAACACAGCAGGACCTCATGGAACGTTTTCTATGAAGCATGAATTTGAGGAAGAAGACTAAACTGGAAGGCTGTATGCTTCAGTAGCTATGGGAAGTGCAGGCAAGACCAGAATAGCATGAGAGAGCTGGGTTACAGAAAGGCCTGGCATTAAAAATGGCATTTCACCGGAGATTGTACCAGGAAATACACAAGTGAGCAAGTGATTTACGTAATTAATTTTTAAGGTGGACTATTAAGGAAATAAATTCAGAATGATAACAGGGAATTAAATGGAGTACCCTTTTAAAAATGTTTAAACCCAAACTTACCATGCTTCTCTTATTAAGAGCAGCTGATGATGGGTGCTGTCAAATAGAACAGAGAACTTTTACCAAAAAATGGCCTCTCTAAAAATATAGCAGTAAATATACCTGCTGAGGAAGAAAGTGTCTTGTAAAAGGGAAAACAGCTCCAAGTGGGTTGGATGTTACAGTTGCTATGGGCTTGACTCAGGAGCATGATCGAGATGAGTAGATAAGTGTGGTGTGGTGCATGCAACTTTGTACATGACACAATGTTTGAGCAAGCGACCTGGAGTCAAGCATAGCCTTGCACTGGAAGGTTGGGAGTTCAATCCCCATCCGGGGTTAAGGCTCAGCCTTGGCCCCTGACATGAATGCAACTGAAATCTGCTCTGTCTTCAAGGAGCTAAAAAACCCTTGGCAGTTCAAGTAAATAATTGGAAGATCAAAGCTAGCTACCTTTTGGTACTGAGACTGCAGGAGAAGATGGATCCTCATTTAGCTTTATCTGACCTTCACGCTGCATTTTCATACAGAGTATAATATTACTTTGGATAAAAGGACATTTTAGTTCCCTCCACTTAATACAAAATTACAGAGAATTAAAATATATTCCTACCTTTGTGTAATGCACAAATCAGTAACTGAGAAATTTCCTCCCTTCTCTTGTTCCTGAGCTACAATATATTTTTGCAGCAGCAAACATGGTATTTCTGTAATTTAAAGCTGTGTTCTGGAATACACTTTCTTTCATTACCATTGTACAGTAAAAATGCTTTTTCCAACTTCTCTCTGAATCTTTGGGCTAGAGAAAAGCTTTAGATTGTTGATCCACTGGTGAAACAGTTTTACTTGGTGGAGAGTCAGAAAAAATACTTTAAAATTTTGTAATTTTCCAGACAGGCTTTGTTATGCAATATTAACACCCAAAGCATTGGAAACAATTCTGGATCAAATCACAGAATATTCTTTCTTCTTTTTGTCTCCTCTTTCCCCATACCAATAATCCTGCTACACCTCAGCAGTGCATCTAAGAGTTCACATGTAATTTAGATGGATCCTATGGTTTCTTTTCTGTTGTTTCAAGAGAACTTCTGGTTGAGGCACTTGGGGGCACCTCTGGAATGCAAGCTATCTTGCTTACTGAGAGCGAGACGGCCCCTTGTCAGCACACTGAAAGTTAAAATAGTGCAGGTCCTTTGGTCTTGCACAGCACAGCAGACTTCACAGTGCAGTGGTAATGCAATTAATGTAGGATAGTCCTCAGTCCTAATCCTGTCTCCCAGAACAGTTCAAATATCTTGAAATTAAAAACTGCTATATGAGTTGAATATCTAAGTGCATTAAACTACACATGCTTCTACCTTTTTTTCCCCCTTTACCTTTATCTTTCACTTGTTTCTGTACAACATTACAGACTCAAGAACTTTTTTCTTCCAGGATCAGAAGTAAGAACTTCAATCAACATTAGTAGGGAATTTAGTGCCTCTCTGTGTTTTCCCATGAGTGGTAGTAAGGCCCTTTATCTGCAACATCAATTCTTACTTTAGGTGAGCTTTTAAAATGTGAGCCCTGATCAGTTTATATTAAAGAGCACAGAGCTGCCTTGCTAAAGCAATTACCAGGATATGTACACCACAGCAATGAAGGTGCTTCCCAGCTGCTCTGCAGGAGGGGGAAAACGGCAGGAAGTAGCCTGATCCTTCATAAGGGACCCCACTAAACAGCAAGTTCTCAGCCTGGCCTCTTCCATTCCAGGTGCTCTCTTTGAGCATAAGGTGTTGGCTTGCTCAGTGTTGGTACTCTTGAAGGCTTTGGTAATTATTTATTGATTCTTCTGCAATCCTGAAAATTGTAATTTTTTTAAATTTTTTTTTTTTTAACCCAGTGTCTCTCTCCTAAAAACTTTCCACTGCTCCCCAACCAAAGCTTTTCCCAGGCTAGCTGAATCTCATATCTTCCCTTCACCATCCAGTTTATGACTTCACAGAGAGCACTTCTTGGCTGCCATAGTTTGAATAACTTCATGTGCAACAGCAACTTCATGTGCAACATTGCTCAAAATCTCAACAACCTTTAATGAATGCTGTTAAATGAACTGGGCTATGTACACTCTGTGAGGATTTTGGAGATAGGGAAAGCAAATAAGTGAAATAACATGGAAAATAAAATCTCCGAAACACAACTCAAATATATTCAATAGCAAAATACTTGGTTCCACACTGTACCTGCACAAGCAAAACTTTATGAGCGTGCCCGTACCATTTCAGGGTTTGTGATCTAGAGTTAGGTCTGAATTCCATGGTATGAAAAAAACCAACATAAAATCCCCTAGAAAAACACATTCTTTTTATTCTATTAATTATTTTTATATTTTAAAGCTCTCAGGCAATTACAAAATTCATCTTACTATTTCAGCACCTAAAAGGAAGAAAATATGCACCCCAAACAAGGTGGAAGCTTCTTTGCTGCAAAGTGTATATGTATTGTATAACATCTTCAATCAGTCTAGTCCCAGGAATATTTTTAAAAGCCTCTCTTTAATATAACATATTAAAAAATATAACATATTTTATCATTTATTATTGGTTTTATTTTCTATATCTAAATGGATAGTTACATAATATTGAGAGGAAAACTCATATAATTCCTTAGTCTTCTTTGATCTGGCTCAAATAAGTGTGTTTGTCGTGGTTTAGCCCCAGCCAGCAGCCAAGCCCTAGGCAGCCACTCACTCACACCCCCACCAGAGAGACTGGGCAGAGAATCAGAAGGGTAAGAGCCAGAAAACTCGTGGGTTGAGATAAACACAGGNCTCGTGGGTTGAGATAAACACAGGTTAATAGAGAAAGCAAAAGCCACGCACACAAACAAAGCAAAACAAGGAATTAATTCACTGCCTCCAGTGGGCAGGCAGATGTTCAGCCATCTCCAGAAGAGCAGGAACCCATCACATGTGACACTGACTTGGGAAGACAAATGCCACCATTCCAAATGTCCCCCACTTCCTCCTTCTCCCCACTTCATATACTGAGCATGATGCCATATGGTCTGGAATATCCCTTTGGTCAGTCGGGGTCACCTGTCCTGGCTGTGCCTCCTCCCAACCTCCCGTGCACCCCCAACTTCCTTGCCAGAGTGGCAGTAGGAAAAGCAGGAAAAGCCTTGGCTCTGTGTAAGTCCTGCTCAACAATAACAAAATTATCTCTACATTATCAACCCTGCCTTTAGCAGGAATTCAAAACATAGCCCCATGCTAGCCACTGTGAAGAAAATTAACTCTACCTCAGCTGAAAAGGGCACAGTTTAAAAAACTTATCCCAATTTTCCCTTTTCTCGAAAATTTACTCCTATAGTTTAATGAGAATAAAATTAGATCCGTTCTGCAAAAATCATATACACATGCTTAATGTTCTACACATGACTAGTTTCAATGAAGTTAATGGATTTTAGTTGTTATCAGAGGTAAAATAGAATTCATTTTATGAGAAGACTTCCTCTATTTAGAGGAAACAAAATTTAAACCACACATCTAAAAGTAATGGGCTTACTATAAATCAGCTATTTATTCTAATGCTATGGTTGAGCAATTAAATTAAAACCAAGACAGAGAATGCACAGGAAATCAAATCTGATGAATCTGATCCTCAGCTAGTGCAAATTCATACAGTTTAAAGGAAGTCAGAGATGCAGTATTTGAACTATATAACTGTTTAGTGAAATGTTTCTATGGCAAAAAAATCTAAACTTTCCAGTATCTTGAATATCTTGCAGTAAGTATAAAGCTCCATGATGGTGATATCCATGCCTTTTTTTTGCATCTGGGTGATAAACATTAGAATCACTTGATCTACCGTGGAGCCCATGTATGCCTTGAGTAAATCTCTTGCATGCCATTTACTAATCTTTCTCCAAGAAGATTATTCTAATAAAAAACATTCTAAGTGTCTCCAAATATCTACAGTAATTTTGAATAGGCTATGAAATATATAATCTTTCTTGACATTAGAAGTCTATTAATTTCTCAGCAGAATAAATCTGGTCTTAAAACTTTGGAGATTTTAAATTCGTGAACACTGACAAATATGGCCTTGAAAGCTTCCGAATTACCTAGAAAGCTCTACTTTCTGAATAATTTTCCTTCAGGCCTGCCAGTGAACCCAGTATATGTCCCATCAAATTCACATGCTTGAGCTTTGTCTTTTACAAGATGAGTAGAGAATTCATGGCTCCACCGACATTTTAGGAAAATCCTCATTTATTTCACTTCAAAAATATAAAACAGCATGTCAGTCATTCTTGGTAACAATACCGATTAATAATAAGTGTGCATTTCTGAAAAGAAAACTTTTAAGCATTTTACCAAAAAAGGATACATGCCTCATTCTGTTCATCTGTAGTGCTTTTAGGATTAAAAAAAAAAATTATTTTTAAAATATTCATTACGTCTAACATAACAAACTCAGGTGAAATGTCATAACATGGAGTTATACTGTACACAGAGGTTTATCAGAAATATTTTTGTTTTGAAGTATATCATGTGGCTGTCAGCTCTGGAAAAGGAGGAAAAGAGAGGGGAGGGTAGGGGAAGGGAGGGGAGGGGAGGAGAGGGGAGGGAAGGGGAGAGGAAGGGAGGGGAGGGGTCAATCCACAACAAAAATTAAGCTTGCTCTTTTTAATCATATTCATACCTTTGATAAACAGAGAATAATTTCTTTACTGTACATAACTGTATGCTAATTCTTTCATCAGAAATCTTTCTTTCACTTCCACGCCTGAAGACACTTTTCTTGTCCACATGGAAAAGAATTCTACAGAAACCTACTGCTAGGTTTATTTCAGAGAAACCTCCAGGTCACCTAGGCCCTTGTAGCAGAGGTATCACAGGGTTGAAACTGTCTATATGCTGTATAACTTGTCTTTTTCACCTTGGTTGATGCAAATTCTTGTACTTCAAAAAGACACAGTGAACTTTTTCTCAGAAAGATAAGAGGTCTATCCTTGCTTGCCTTTCACTGTGACCTTTGTGAGTGTTAGGAAGAACTTCATGTTTATGCTTGATAGCTGCACTTGAAGACCTTGCTTGACCTATGTTCCAGTGAATCACACATTTATTTGGATGTCACAGAATGATTATTTAAAATCTTTGGAATTCATGTCCTTTAGATTTAATTTCTGTGGTGATTCCTTCAAAACTTATATCCAGCACTGTGATTAATTTGATGTTGCTGATTGTTATCCATTTCTTTCCTCACTGTACTTGCTGTAGTGCAGTTGAAGTGGTAATGAGATAGCAGGAAAACTAGACTTGGTTTACATGACAGACTTCACATCCTGTATCTATGTGATCCAGGTGTAAAGTAGATTTTAGGATTTTCTGGAGCAGTGGATTGAGTCTTCCCAAAACCCAGGAAGCTGGGCAGGTGCTGAAGCCATCTCAGGTGGTTTCAAGGTTAGGCTGAGCAGAAAGAGACAGAACATGAAAGCCTACACTGTGACTACACATTATGCTATCATATTTTTAAATTTAATGCCACAGTGGTGATCACCAACACCATGCCATTTGGGGTTATTAACTTTTTAGTGACTTCTTGCTTGCAATACATGACGAGAAAGTTTGATCTTACACTCCTACTTTAATCTGAATAGATTTTTCTTTGCTGTTAAAGAAATTACCACTTGAAAAGGCCTCAGTCAGGAGAGTGGAATGCATGTCAGTATAGCAGAAACAGAAGGAAATAAAAACCACTTCTATCTGCATGTTGTAGGAGTTTGGCTCTGAAAACAATAATATCACTCCTGAGTGGTTAGTCACAAGGGTATCCAGCTGTTAAAAAAAAAAGTTTAGATTTGGCTTTAAGTCAGAAACTACACTTTTTCAGCAGGACTGGAAGTGTACAAAGCATAAAATTTTTTTTGATGGTTCCAGAAAGGGTTTCATTTACACAGAAATCAGCACTATGGGTATGGGACTGTCTCCCCCACTCCCAAGTTGTGAGAGGAGATGCAGTTTAATGGTCTCGATGTCTGCACAAGGTTAAAAAAAAATAATCATCTTCAACGACCAATGGGAATACTCCTATTTATATTTTGCATTACTCATTTACCATGAAATGAGAATATGCTCGAATAAAGCATATTGGAAGCAGTATTTTCTCTGTGAATGAGGTTTTTATTGTTAACTAGGAAAAATTTTCCCTGAAGCAGGGAAAAAATCCACACTTTTATGTTTTTTTTCATATTTTTCTCCTTTTCATTATGCATCCTCATAAGAATGTATAAGAGTTTGCTATCAGCTTTATTTCTCATTGCTTCAAAGCTAATAATAACCATCCTGTGATAAGCTTACTTCTTTGTTTTTCTAGACTAGTTTATTGGATGGTTACAAGAGAAATCCCTAAGAATGTGTTTCCAAGAGACAGTGGAAGTTTTATTGTTCTTATTGCTACTTATGTTTTTAAATGAACAGATATATTTCTAAAATAATTGATCTGGTTTTTTGGAGACTGTTTTGATTAAAACTACTAGAAAACTACTAAATAGAAGTGTGCATGAATAGCTTACGTATTCAGGTATAAACTTTTTCACCCCACTGATGGGTATCATCTTTTTCTCTCTTTAGTCAAGTTTTCCCTCAAGGCTTTCACCTAAACACTCCTAGCTGGCTAGCTGGTTCCTACTTTATAACTTGGTAGCTCTACTTCTTTCTAATTACTTCTTCTCCTCCTGCAGATCAGTTTATTTCTAGCTCTGTCCCCTCTAATGGTCGTCACTGCTACTCTTGTGTGAAATCTGTTGTGAGATATGTAGTCCCCTGTCCCTCTTCCTAGCATTTTCTAAATTTACTATCAGATTTGGTAGTGATAATTCAAAAACTTTATTGTGTTTCTGGTTTCTACTTTTAATGGCAGTATTCATATACAATTATCATAGAATCATAGAATGCTGTGGGTTGGAAAGGATCTTAAAAATCATCTGGTTCCAAGCCCCCTGCCATGGGTAGGGACACCTTCCACTAGATCAAGTTGCTCAAAACCTCATCCAACCTGGCCTTGAGTGCTTCACGGGATGGAGCATCCACAACTGCTCTGGGCAACCTGTGCCAGTGCCTCACCACCCTCAGAATAAACAATTTTTTCCTCATATCTGATCTAAACCCACTCTCTTTCAATTTGAAGCCCTTATCTCTTGTCCTGGCATGCCCTTGTACAAAGTCCCTCTACAGCTCCTTCGTAGGCCCCCTTTGGGTACTGCAAGGCTTTTCTGAGGTCTCTACAGAGCCTTCTCTTCTTCGGGCTGAACAATCTCAGTTCTTGAAGCCTTTCCTCATGGGAGAGGTGCTCCATCTCTCTAATTATGCTGGCCTCCTCTGGGGCACCCGCTCCAACAGGTTGATATCCTTCCTGTTCTGGGCGACCCCAGAGCTGGACACAGTGCTCCAGGTGGGAAGCAGTATTACAGTATCATATAAGTTCTAGTTATATAGACTCTTATATAAATTATATTTCTATAAAATGTTCCTATCTTTTCATGAAATCTTGCTTTACTTTGACCTCACTTGTGAAAAAAGACTAAGTACACATGTACAAGGCTTTGGAATGCAGTCATATGAGATCTTATTTTGCAAATGTTCTCTGTCTGATGGCAACCCAGTTGTCTGACCTTTAAAGATGAACAAATTCTTTAGAAAATTATGCTTTCAGAAGGACACTGTAAAGGCAAGGAAAGATGATGAATACAAAGAAGATTAAAATAGAGATTGGACTCAAAACTGGCTGTGTTTTAGATTTACAGAATATTTTTTTGTCGTTGCACTAGTCTTTATTTCTTTGTGCTTTGTCTCTTTCTAACATCTAGCTTAGGAAAAATAAATAAAGGATGCCAACATAGCTCATATGCCACAACATAAAAAACTCCAGGCATTAAATGTTAGTTTCCATGGCCCAATGCAATTTTACTAATTGTTCTACTCAGGTACTCTAATGTCTGCTTTTGATATCTCAGTGTGCTTGAGAACCACTTAAATTTTCCACTCTGAGCAGTGAACTCCCACAGTCTCCAACTGTCATGTGCTTAGCGGGAGCAAGAGAAGCACTCAGGTGAGGCAGGAATTCAGTGAGGCAGCAGCAGCTTACAGCACATAGGATATCTGAGATTTTGAGCAGGGTTGGGAATTATACTACAGCCCTGAGGCTGTGATAGATAAAGCAGAGCCATGTCACAGTCCCCAGAACTTGCTGGGATGGCTTGAGGCTCAGTGCAGACTTGCTGTCAGAGCTCTTACCTAGTTTTTCAGGCAGGTTTTGCTGCACAGTGAGCTCTGTGCTGTCACAGCTGTATTACTAGCAGCATCCATCACTCTTATTTTAAAGTTAGGGTGATTTGTGATAGGTAATGACAGCTTCTCAGCTGCCTGAGGTTAAAAATAGAAGAGCAACAAAGAGACATCTTGGGTAAGGTGATGTTTTTATTTTATTTTGGCCCTGAACCTATAGGATATAAGCCAGAAAATTGATATCCCACAATTGGATGTCTTTCTTCTTACCCAAGGCTGGGAAAATTAAGTGCTAGCACCACAGACTAGCTAGCACTGTGTGAGGACTAGCACTCTGTGAGGCAGACACAGAGGAAACCCACTACTTTGCAGGAAAATCCTAGAAAAAAAGTAGTGTCCTGAAGACTCTTCCCATGACACCTCTACTTGTTCAGACTGGAACAACAGATCTCCATTACTCCAACTCACAGCACAACGAAATTTGGGCTGCCTCCTTCTAGGTGCAATACTGCCTGGCCCAGACCTGCTCAGAAAGTCTGAGATAAGAGATGAGTTCATACCAGAGATCTAGTGATATCTTTTCTTTCACTGACTTCCTTTGAAACTCAGACCAGTAAATTAGGAATCAGAATTATAGAACATATTTTGAATACCTCAATTCAAAATATAACACTCCCCCACCAACAATTGTCTTGATACTCTCTCTTAAAAAACCCAGAAAACAAACTTGCCCCAAATCACTGCTTAACATTAATTTTTCCTCTATTCTCACTCTACTAGTACATTCAAAAAGTTGCTACAATGCAACTTGTCCTATCTTTACCAAGAGTGAGGAGATGTATTGATATATCTCACAAAAGATGTTTTGGTGTTCTTTAACCAGTAAGAGGAGCTATCCTCAGAATAGCAGTGGTAGAAGAATATGATTGTTGATATTAAACATGAATTTCCACTTCTTTGAATTATGCTGGTGTATTTTAACAATATTGCAATGGAAAGTTAAATTCTCCTTCTCTGTTTATATGAAAATTTGTTATTTTTATCCTGGCACACTCAGAATATGTGCATTCCAGAACAGATACAAACCACCTCTTCTTCCCAGCTGATGACATCACATTGAACTAACATAATATACCGTGAGAAAAAATGAATTTTCTAGGAGCCGTTTGATGAGTACAAGTGAAAGATGAAGGGCAGAAATGACTTTGATGAAGATATTTATATAATGTTGTTAATAGTAATGAGGGAGCACAAGGACAATGAGTGGTACAAGGTGGGACTAGGTAAATATAATTGAGGGAAATGAGGAATAAAAAAATATTATATAGGTTATATATAAGGAATTTCCTTGTAAAGAAAACCCTGGCTATTACTAATAAGCTTATGTGTTTGTCTCCAAAAGGATATACTAAAAGTGCTGGTGAACAATTTAAGGGAAAGACTGAATATTTTTGAGGTATATGATGGGGACATTCCAAAGTGGCAAGGACTCAGCCAAAAACATGGGATCATCATTCATACTTCATACTGGCAAACAAGGACTTGTGTTTACCTCTTTCTTTCTTTCTTTTTCACCATGGCAACAACTTTTATTTCTTTCCTGACATAACTTTCTTCAAGATTACTTTTCTGTCCACATACTACCTCTAGTGAAACGTGTCTTAGGCTTCTCTTTCTCTTTCAATTACATTCCTTCTGTTGACAAAGGTATTATTGCTGGTTTTAAACCAACTTTGTGATTATTGCTCAATGGAAGTTTCTGTGAGGCAGCAAACTGTATAAGAATTTATTATTTTTGGAGTACTTTTCTGTAGAAAGTTGTGGTGTCCTAAACAAGTAAGGAAATACTTTTCTCGATGGTATGGAGATGCACATTTTAGGAAAGTCTTTTCTCTCTTAATGCCTTTTTCCTGTTCCATCTCTCTAGGCAGCAAAACTACGTTTTTCTCCTTTCTACACCTGTTTTTATTCTTTTCCTCCTTTTGCTCTCCCCATTTCTTTTTCCAAACTGTTCTTGCCTTCTGCAATGCTTCTCAGCAAAGTTCAGTGCCTTGCATTATTTAGCCAGAAACTAGTCTAAGATGACAGTGATAATTTGAGTCAAACACTATGCTTGTTCCTGTTGCCAGGGAGAATATGTGATAACACCCATACTCATGGAACATTTTATTTTCCTGCTGCAGCCCACACAATGAGTTTTCATGGAAGGAAGGTCAGGAGGAAGGCTAGAAGATGTCCTTGAACTTCTCCACCAGACAGTTGCTTCTATGCTCCTGTGAAAATCTTCTTCTTAACTCCTTATCTCTTTGAGAACTTTCAGCCATCTTTTCAGCTTGTTTTCTGACCCTCTTCCTTGCTTGGTCCTTTTTCACTCTGCTTAAATCACGTACATTGATTCCATCAACGAAATGTATCATGTTTTCCTGCTTCTCAGTTTCTTGCCCCAAACTCCTACTGCAAATGAAATCTATCTGATTTGCAGTGTCTGTCACTTCCTTGTTCTCTTCCCCTTTTCTTCTCACCTGGAAAAGTTATGTGAGAGTGAACCGCTGATTAAACAGCCTTAATATGTTCTGAAAATCACGTACATCCGAAATTTCCAGTGACACCCTCAAAATATCAAAGCAGATTTAAAATCTCTCCCAAAAAACTTGACTCTCTACTGGCAAAGAAGGAGGTATTCAAATTATTTTTGCACATGTATTTTTAGGAACATAAAAAAAAAATATCAGTTTCAACACAGTTTATTAAAACTTTAGGAAAAGAGAAAAATAAATCTAAGAAAAATCATACTGGCTTTAGTAAGTGAAATATACTTGCTTTTCTTTACTAACTGTAACTAAAGATTGTTTTAAACTGATGTTATTCTGGCTGGTAGAATGTGGGCAAAACATAAAAGTGTTTTAGACAGGATTCATGTTGTGCTCTGACTTAACATTAACCTGTTTAGAGCCTGAAAACTTCAAAGGCTCCAAGAAAAAACAAGTATCCTCTACTATTGCCAGAGAATAACTCACTGAATCTTTTCAAAGCTCAGAACACTCAAAGTTTCTCAATTCTTTCTACTTATTACATGTACTGTGACATAAATTTCTGAAAATAGTAGATGTTGTTATTGGACCACAGCTTAGTAGTTACAGCTTTTGGTTTCCTGTAATAAGAAAAAAATAACACTGGTTTGTATAAAGAGACACTTTCAAAAGGCAAAAATGTGATATGGGGAAGTCATTCCTCCTCACAAAATTATTATTAAGTTTTCATGATCCTACATGTCATAAAGAAAAGACAAACCTTTCAATGTTTGCTTTGATGTTGTAACCTTGAGGAATCAATGACACTGCTGGGGGTGTGGTCTTAAATAGAAGGTAATACTTGGCTTTTTCAGGCAGTTGGAGTAATGACCCTCTCCAGAGTAGTGCAACAGCTGCCAGATTCCTATAGAATGAAAATCATCATAAATTTGACATAATTCTTTATTAAAACCAGCAGTGGTTCTATGACTGCAAAGATGGAGATGGATTAGGTCTCATTGCAAGATGAATCCATGCAAATGTATTTATATTCCTTCTCTTAATGTCCCAGGGTAATGCCTTTCTGAAGCCGAAACTCATTGGGTTGATGAACTCTACAAATAAGAAAAATCTTCTTACACAACTTTTAATTCCTTTGGGTTAACCCCTTCTTATTTTAACAACCTGAAACAAATGACACATAGGTAGGTACAGGAAATGCTTCTTTAATGAATTGTCACAATTTATACAATATAGACTTCAGGACTACTGACCTAGAAATCCCCTTTATATTGTCTGAAGAATTACACTGGATTTGTGACTGAAAATTGACTACTGTGGATTAATATCTTAATTTCTAATGTGGCCAGACTCAGATTTTATGGTTTAGAAGTCCATTATATGACACTGCACCTATTCCTCTTGTCCATGCTTTTTAAAGTATTCAAGCGAAAGAAGAGGTTGACATCTTTTGCGTTCCAAAATCTCAATGTGTGTATGTGATCTGTCATATTGCCGAAAATATTAGTTTCTCTGAGTTTCTCATTTACTGAGATTTAGTTATTCCAGCGAACTTGTCTTTAGCCCATTTGTCTTAACAAGTGGAATACTGCAATGTGAGGTGGAAAACGTAAATTTCCTGTGGTTTTTTTTGCTGACTTGAACTTGGAAGTTGTTCTTGTTTGAAATGAAAGGACATCCTCCCTAATACATCTTCAGATAACTAAGTTGCATATCACAGTGTTATTTGGAAAACATACAGATTTATACAAAGTGTTTAATCTGATAAACATATCACTATTACCCAAGCGCTCCTCACTGCTAAGATTTCTAAATCAGACTTAATATACAACTGGGTCTGCATCATAGAATTGTTTAGTTTGAAAAAGACTAGAAGATCATTGAGTCCAACCATTAACCTAACACTGCTAAGACCACCACTAAACCATGTCCCTAAAAGTCATATCTACACATCTTTTAAATACCTTCTGGGTTGGTGATTCCACCCCTACACTGGGAATGCTTGTCCAGTGCGTGACAATCCTTTCGGTGAAGAAGCTTTTTCTAATACCAATCTAAAACTCTCCTGATGCAGCTTGAAACCATTTCCTCTCATCCTATCTCATTACTTGGGATAAGAGTCTGACTATCACCTTGCTACAATCTTCTTTCAGATAGTTGTAGAAAGTGAAAAGGTCTCACCTGAACAGCCTTTTCTTGATGCTAAAAAACCCCATAAGCTCCTCATAAGACTTGTGCTCCAGGTTCTTAACCGGATTCCTTGCCCTTCTTTGGACACACTCCACAATGATCCCTATGGAAACTGTAACAAAAAAAATCAGAACTAATCTGTAAACAGCAAAATGTCTATATAACTCAAATTAACATACATCTGTATCATGGTTGAAATAAATAATGGAGGAAGTAAGAGCAGACATGACTGATACAGCTACACTGCTCCTCCTATTCAGAAAAAAATGCATAATACAACTTCTAAATTCCTTCTGCATTCAGACTAAAAGGGAAGCCACAGAGAATAGAAAGATAAATACTTTTCCTTTAGAAGCAAAGCCCAGATATGCTCCCCTGAAGACAGGCAGCTTAAAATCTTTTCAGTAAGTGATCAGAAGAAAGAGAAAGAAAGGCATATTGGGTCTGACTGAGATAGAGCTCACCTTTCCCTTAGCAGTCCTCACAGAGCTGTGCTTTGCACTGGTAGCTGGAAGGGTGTTGATAACATGCCAGTGTTTGGGCTCCTGCTGAGCTGCACTGCCCCTCTAATGTTCCTTTCCCCATCAAGGAGCTGGGAGTGGGCAATATCCTGGGAGGGGCCACAACCAGGCCAGCTGACCCCAATCAACCAAAGGGATATTCCATACCATGTGATGTCAACTCAGATATAAAAGTTCAGGGAGAGAGGAGGAAGGGGAGGGGCATTTGTTGGTTTGAAATATTTGCCTTCTGGAGAAACTGCTACATGTGCTGAGGCCCTACTTCCTGGGAAGTGTCTGAACATCGCTTGCTGATGGGAAGTAGAGATTAACTTTTCCTTTTGCTTATGTCCTTTAGCTTTACTTAATAAACTGCTTTTATCTCAATCTATGAGTAGTTTTCCACCTTATTCTCTCCCTGTCCCACAAGGAAGAGGAAAGACAGAGTGGCTTAGTGGGCACGTGGCACTCAGCCAAGGCCAAACCACTACAGAGTAGATAGTGGAGAGGAAAGATATCAATCACCACCTATGGATCCAGACACAAGACTTGATTGCTGCATTTTCAATGTACATTGGTCAAAGTGATAGTCGCTGTATTGATCCATCAGGGGTGAGGAAAGCCCACAAAACACAAAATTCAATGGGTTAATATATGTTCAGGTTCAGGTGGGAATACCCAGGTACTTCCCCTGGGGTGGGAGTTTTACACTGCCTTATGCAAATCTGTGGATCTTGTGCACTGGTGGAAAGCCGCAGAAATGAGTCTGGGGACACCTTGAGGATCTTTGATGGTTTATGATACCTTCTAAGTACATGACAGCTGCCTCTCACACCAGTGTAGATGAGCCAGTTAAGCCTCATCAGAAGGGATGAACACCTTCAGGACTATGTGTGAATGTCCCAATACCTACTCTGGGGTGATTTTTACATCTGAGCCAGTTGTGTAAGGGAGGACATTTGTATAATAAAAATAAATATTTCACCTTCCAGGATATGTTTTTTAATTGGCCTTTCCCCTTATGGGGCTCAAAACCCAGCTTGTTGCTAAACAACTAAACAAAGGTTGGTTTGTCTTGGTCATCCTCCAGTAGTGGGTGCTCACCCCCTCTGCACCTGGGCTATTCTTATGCAAATCACAGACACCCAAAACTCTACTCCTTCCCTTCAGTTGTGGGGTTCAAACCCCACCTCAGCCAAGCACCTGCTGCTTTTGTAAATAGCCAATTGCTTGAGTCATTAAACCTTAACATTTCAGTCTCTCACATCTAGTCTGGTAACATGATACATTCTGAAACAAATTACTACTGTGTGAAGTAACTACCATCAAGGGAGTAGCAGTGGTGATTTGTCTTAATATTAGATCTCCCCACAACACAGTCTGTCACTTCAGAGTGTCTTTTTCACAATGCCTTCCCAGTAGATGTAGTCTTACGTTAAAAGCAGAACTTGTGTTATATTCACCAACTAATTATACAATTAACTGTGGTGGTTTACTTTGAACGGGAGAGCAGGTGCCCACCAAAGCCACCCTATCCCTTCCCTCCTCAGCTGGGCACGGGAGAGAAAATGTAGTGAAAGGCTCGCGGGTTGAGATAAGGGCAGGGAGAGATTACTCACTAGTTGCCCACAAGGGCAAAACAAACTCTAACTGGGGGGAAAAAGTTTATTACCATTAAAATCAGTAGGATGATGACAAATAAAACCAAATCTTAAAAAAACCTTCCAAACACTCCTCCTTTCTTCCCAGGCTCAACCTTATTCCTTATTTCTCTACCTCCTCCCCAACATCGGTGCAGAGGACTGAGGAATGGAGGCTGCAGTCGGTTCATCACAAATTGTCTCTGCTGCTCCTTACTCTGTAGTGGGAGGACTCACATTTTTTCCTTGCTCTAGAGTAGTGTCTCTCCCATGGGAGACAGTCCTCCATGAACAGCTCCAACAGCTCCAACACGAGTCCTTCCCATGGGCTTCAGGAACAGACTGCTCCAGTGTGGGTCCTCTGCAGGGTCATCAGAACCCACAAATCTGCTGCAGCATGGTCTCCTCTCTCCAGAGAGCCACAGCTCTTGCCAGGAGCCAGCTCCAGTGTAGGTTTCCCACAGGGTCACAGGCTCCTTCAGGTGTCTGCCTGCTCTGGCGTGGGGTTCTCCACGGGCTGCAGGAGGGTGTCTGCTCCACTGTGGACCTCCATGGGCTGCAGGGGAACAGCTGCCTCACCATGGTCTGTCTGCACCACGGACTCTGGGGAACCTCTGTTTTGTGGCCTTGAGCTCCTCCTTTGCCTTCTTCACCTTGGTATCTGCAGGGCTCTTTCTCTCATGTATTCTCACTTCTGTGTCTGCGGTTGTTTCTCTTCAGTAGCCTCTTTCCCCTGCTTAACCGCATTATCCCAGAGGTGCTACCAGCACCACTGATGGGCTCAACTGTCTTGGAGCTGTCTGGCATTGGCTCTGTTGGATATGGGAGAAGCTTCTGGCAGCTTCTCACACAAGCCACCCTCCCAGCCCTGCAGTACAAAAACCTTGCCACACAACCCCAATATATTAAGAAAAGGAATTTCATTTTCCTGGCACTTTGAAATAATAAATGGAAAATATATGCCTCCTAGGTTTGGATTTTTTGTATCGCTTTTCTTCTGAGGAACACATATTTAAACAAAACCAGGGCTTTGTCAAAAAAAAAAAGTGCTTTTTTCACTTGGATTGTCTAGTTTTCTTTTCAGTGGTACAAGTATTGATGTGCATCTGAAATAAATACTTTCTTTAGTGAAAAGGAAGAACTCATGCCCAAAATTCTAAATTCTGGATCATACTCCTGACATTAAATGTTAGTTTAATTTTAAGCATGCAAATATGAATTCTGAAGGCTTAAAAATGACAAATCTGCTTAAACTGAAGCACACATTTTGATTTGTAATTCATTGGGTTTGGGATGAGGTATCCAGCTTTATAAGAGAATATTAATTCTGAAAGTTGTACAAACATCTGTATCCTCTCTGTTGATAGAATTCCAGAGAATCTGCATTGTACTTAAAAGGAAAAGAAAAATAGAAAAAAGCTACCTGAATGTTCAAGTCACTTGACCAGGGAACTTTACGTCTCTTCAGATGTCTGCAGCCATGACTTCTGCAGCTTTGTTTCTGTCAGCATCACCCCCTACTTAGCTTTCATTCAGCTTCTTTCTCTGTAGCAAGAGATTTCTCAACAGAATGACAAGTAATTGTCATTGCTCCTGAGGAGATCTGGTGGGTGGTTTGTGTCGCAGGATAACCAGATGCACATTTCACATTTTTAAATCCAGAATATAATCATTTTCATTGATGGATAAATAAAATCTCTGGGCTTCTGGAACATGACTTAGAAGAGAACAGTGATACTTCTGGTCTTAGTGCCAAACTAATAACAACTTTTTCAGGGGACATTATTAGAAAATAGGAAATATGTTGTTTTGAGGCTTTTTTTGAGTACACACTGAAAGATGATGTTCTAGGCTCAGACAACTTTAATATTTGGTTTCACTGTAAGGGAAAACTCAACACTTTAGCTTCTATTGTTGAAGAATGCCAAGTTCTCAATTAATCTTTATTTACAAAACTCCATTCCAGAGATCAAAACTACGCTCTGAGAGAAATATGGCTTCAATTTTTCACTTGGATGGAGTGGTTTTATCAGCACACAGAATTTCTTGTAAAATATATCCTAGAGAGAATATAAAAATAAAAAAAAATTAATATTTTTCTAAATGCTCCTTCTGACTGATATATTCCCAGCAGTGTGTTTTAACTGCTTCATTGCTGTGACCGACCTTTATGTTAATTTTGAAAGTAGCAGTTTTACACATTCGCAAAGCAGAAAAGGAAAGTTTAGAGTGAAGTAGCTGGTATTTGGTACTGAAAACCTAAGGAAAAATTCTATCCCATCCAGTACCATTGCCAATTGAATGTCTGACAGAAAATCAGTGAGTAATTCTGGTTTTTACTGGTTATTAGAGTACATTGTATTCATGATGTTCTTGCAGTGTTTGACTATTCATTTACTTTTTTATCAATATGAAACTGTTTATAACTAATTTGCCTTGAGATTTATATTTTGATTTGATTATATCTATTCATCACACACTTCAGGGACTTACTTCAGTCCCAGATTTGCTGTAATAGCTCCTTACAGACTTTTGGGGATCCTTAGATAAATTAAATTGTTCTAGCTGTACTGGTTTAAATGGAAATATGATAATTTGCAGTTGAATATCAATTGTAACAATTGTTATCTTTAACATATGAAGACCAAAATCACTAAGAAAATAGACATTGCTGTCACAACTCAATCCGAAAATCAAAGCAAGCTGGCACCTGCAGTTGTCTAAAGCAGTTCATTTCACATGAGTTTATTTAACAGTTTGTAGAGAACAGATTTGGGGAACATGTACATGCCATAAAGACTGAGAAAGTTATACTTAAGAGCTTAAAGCAATCAGTTAGTTATGGGTATTCTTTCATGGTGCGTTCCTGCCTTTTGTGTCTTTTTTTCCATTAATGATGTAGTTTTAGTTGATAAAGTCTTATTTATTGACCAAGGACCTGAATTTTTTTTTTTGTGTTGCATTGTCCTTTCTCATTTTCTTAAAATAGAAAAAAATTGAAATGTAAATGTGTGGGTTGTTTCCAGTGTATGGAAAACTAGACCAAGTGAGATGAAGCTGATCAAGTATTCAAACATATTCCAGCTTTGAATAAAGTAGAACTTGATTTCATGGCATGTATGTTAAATATTGTTGTTCCATCAAAAGCAGACTTTAAGATTTTCTTTCCATACTTATCTTTCATCGTACCAAACCACAGTACTCCTGGAGAGCCAGACAGAAAATTAAACAGGGTTCTTAAGCATATGATTAAACAAGGCCTGGTTTTCTTAGCAATGAAAACCTAATTTGTTAGTTCATATACATGCAATTTGAAGCAGCAAAGAAAAATAATATTGTAAAATTTTGGTTTGATATCACAGTTAAATGGGAAATACGATATTTGTGGCTTTGTTACAAACTTGTTAGAAAAATCACAACATAAAATAATGGAATTAAAATCAAAGTTGGAAAACCTCTTGGAATATATAATTTAAATCATCTGAACACACAGAGCTAAAATAAGTCAGATTAATAATGCCTTACAAATAAGGATTTCTCTCAGTTGACTTTCAAGTCAGCTTGGGCCTGGGCCGCTATAGTGCGGATGCCTAAAACAAGGTTGGAGGAATCCTACTACACCTGAGAAATGTATCAGAAGCTTTCCTTCTGTAGCAGCAGGTTATTTTTCTCCCATTATATCCTGGCTTATTACTACTTCAAGTAGCACATAGAAGAGTGATTTCCAGAGAAAGTACCAAATGTTCATTTCTGTTTAGAGTTGACCACCGGTACCTCAAAGAACACAACTTGATCATCAGTCTATGGACTTGTCAACGGGTTGGGTCTCCCTGCATTCTGAGCAGAGGACATGTTTCAGCAAAATGCAAATTAACCAAGATGAAAAAAAGGGAAGTAATTTCTAAATCTAAATTTAGATCTACATTTAAAATTTAAATCTACATCCAAAAATTATTTTGCATGAAAGCATATTCTCTGGGACAACACTTTGAAAATTACAGTATTTGTAATAATCTACACAGAAAGATGCAGGTTAGGCTGTTTTGGAACTGAACCTTTTATCTCTGACCATTCTATTATGATATAGAGGTCCTGTCTTCTTTTACTGTTATACTACTGCTACCATTAAGTTTTGTATTATTCTGATTCCACAAACATTTATTCCTTGTGATATGATTCACTTCACTGATATAAGCTGATTGGTCTTTTCAGTAAACTACCTTCCAAGATGAATTTTAATAAAGTTGTTCTCAGCATACTTAAAAATAAAATTGGTCATAGTTTAGCTTTCTAGTTTTTCAACATGCATATTGCAATCAGATGCTTGAATTATAATTAAGGAAACAATCCTGCTGACCATTTACATGCAGGTAAAGAACTTTGCTACAGTCCTTAACAAGTTTTGGGACATTTCAGGTATTTATGATTGTATTTTAAGATGGAATAAGAATGCCATTTGCTTTCTCCTGGGCTATAATATACTGGATGCTCATTGCATGGTTTGAGGGATTTGGATTTTTAAACTTTTTTTTTGCATAAAACCAAGTTCATTAACTCAGATTATAGCTCAATTAAAATATGTGTTTCTGAATGTCTTTCAGAAGTATCGCCTGTAAAACTGAAATTAAATGGAATTTATAATCAAAACAAACACCCCCATACAAATTCCACAGTTTGGAAAGTCCCTCTATGCTTTTCTCCTCCCACACAGTGGATTTAAGAGAGCAACAAAAAAATTCTCAGCATTTTCTGCTGTCTCTGCTTGCAGTTTCTGGCAGATCCCTCATTGTCATCCACAGTAGTATTTTGTTTGCAGAATCTGTCATTTTTTGTTCACTGGTAATTAATGAAATGTTAGCTAAGTATTATTGTACTCTATATATTTTTGACGGTCATACTGTTAATACAGTCTTTCACAGTACAAATAAAACCACAAAAAAAAAAAAGTGTTCTGGTATTTTTTATTAGTTTCAGAGATGTTTCAGCAACAAACTACTTAAAATCATTACAGTTATTGATACAATTTAAATTAACTGTGCTGTGATAATACATATATAACTTTATATGTATTAGGAAACTTATTTATGCAATGAATGATGGGTTGATTTTACAGTATTATTTATCTTAAGAAGATAAAACCAGTCAAAAATACCAACTAATTGAACTGCTTTGCATGGACATCCTTTGAAGATACAAACTATGGCCTTTTCCTTACTGCGGCTTTTGACTGTAATTCCACCTGCTGGACACTGCAGTTCCACCTCCCAGGACATTAATTCCCATTTGCTTGTGGTGCAAAAGACAGAATCACTCTCAGCCATGTTCTTGACTTCAGCTGGAAACCTTCGTAAGGAGACCGTCAGTGGATGTCAGGCAATGCCTTCCCTCTTGCACTCAAGTACTTTGGGAGGGAAGGCACTTCAGAAGGAGAGGTTCCTGCAGCAGATGGTCTCTGCAGAAGTGCTTCTGAGTGCAGTTTCCCTGACCTGCCAAATACCTGTGAATGTACGTGATCTGTGTGAGAACTGAATTGAAATGTAGGTTCAATCAAGATTGAGTATTTTTCTGTTCAGGACTCAATGTTCCCTGTCCATTGCAACCTCTAACAGATACTTCTAAACTTTGTGCCAATTTTGTATCTTTTAGGTAGCTCTACATAAGTAGCTCCACAGGCTTAGTTATCTCTACAAGTACACTTGTTAATGAAGGGTAGTCACATTTTAATGCACTGTGAACCCAGCTTCCATAGTGCTCATCTGAGCTCTTATATTGAGTTTAGATGAACAAAGCATTGCTCCAGTTTGGGTTTGGGTTTTTTCTTTTTTTTTTTTTTTTTTTTTTGGCACCTGGTTTATTTATTTTGTTTAATAACCAGTTCTTATTCATGTAACAGATATTTAGGGTTTGTGGTGGGATGGGAGACTCACTATATAACTCAGATTTGAAGAATCTCAGACATAACAGATGAATGGGTTGTATCTGTAGCTGTGGGTTTTTGTCTGCTTATTTGTTAGATAAAACCTGGAGTTTAGATGATTTCTACACAGCTATATAATTTAAGCCTGCAAAATATGATTGGGGTGTATAAAACTGTCTGTTTTCTTGTTCTGTATAAATTCCTGAGGCAACAGCTATTTCCTGACAAGAACAAAAAGGATCCTGCAGCAATCTGTCAGTCAAAAGATTGGTCGTATATATCCTTCATTAAAGTGTGTGTATATTTATGATCTTTATAGATTACTTAATAAAATTTGTTGAATTAATGTGGTTGGGGTTTACAGCAGGAATTAATCCTACTCAACTGTTGCAGAAAATCTTTACTCTGTTTCAAAACAAATCAGGATCTGGCTAGTTTACAAGAAACTACTTTCAAATTACCTCCTAATGCTAGCAATCTCCAGGTCCACTGGATGTCAAATGTCCAGATTGCTCATAGTCCAAAGTATGGAGAGCAATGGAGCTGGTGAAAAATAGCTTTCTCCTGATCAAAGAAAAGACAGTATTTCATACCATGAATATTTTCTTTTCCAACGCTTCTCTTTAAAATGCAAATATTAGTTTTAAATTGATTTAAAAAAACCCTAGCCCTTTCGGTGTATTCTTAGAGAACAGGTAGAAATTACATAAAGGGCTTAGCAAATACCATTACATCACCTTAAAAAACAAGGTCAGGTCTTTGCATGGTCTGAGTGATCCTTTGAAATTCTTATGCCCCCAGAATTTCTCATCTACAGAATGAGACTAATTAAAGAGCCAAACCACATAAGCCAGATGGTTTTTTGGCTGTGGTGATCCAGTTCTTCAAATTCCTGTCTGGACTTCAGTAATTCCTTATAGCTTGTGTCTGAGCTCACAGTCCTTGCAAATATCTAAGTACAGAAACCAGCAACGGTGTTGTTTTCATAGAGTTATAGAATCACAGAATGGTTTGGGTTGGAAGGGACCTTAAAGATCATCTAATTCCAACTCCCCTGCCATGGCTAGGGACACTTTCCACTAGACCAGGTTGCTCAAAGCCCCATCCAACCTGGCCTTGAACTCTTCCAGGGATGGGGCATCCACAACTTTTCTGGGCAATGTGTTCTGTTGCCTCACCGCCTTCACAGTAAAGAATTTTTTAATAATATCTGATCTAAATCTGCCCTCTTTATGTTTAAAGCCTTTTCACCTTGTCTTATCATTACATACCCTTCTTTTCCATGTAGTGATGTAGCTTTTCTCAGACCCTTCCATTTATATTTGGACCTTCTACAGAATGGCTCTGCTCATGAAGGATATTTCCTGAGTTTCATAATGCAAGCAGTTCTCCTGAAAATTGTGTGAACTTTAGAGAATCATATGCTCTAAAGGTGAAATTGCAGATTTGTGGGACGGGGCTATCTGACAAACACATCCTGGTCTCTGAAGCATTAGAAGAGGAAAAATAACGGGATATTTTCAGACTGTGCAGGTTCAACACAAATGTAATATTCGCTGTGCTGCTTCATCGCTTCTGTAGGTACAGCTATGAGTGTGAAGGAAGAAAGCACATAAAAAAAAAAGAGTATTTGAAAGTATATAAAAGTACAGAGAGATGACAATAAAAATTTAATAAAAATGAAGGCAACAATGGGGAAAATAAGCAGAAAAGAACAATAAAACCCAGAGGGGTTGTATTGACTGTTTGTACAGAGGAAAATGAGGCATCCTGGCCTACTATTGTTATGAAAACATCCTGGTGTGTGAATTGAAGGTATAAACATATTAACAAAAAGAAAGGTCATGAAAAAATCTTCATTGTGGTGCAATGATTACCGTGATCCACCCTCTACACAACATTTGTAGTTAATTCTGGTATTTAAGCTGTCCTCCCTGTGGTAGAGGTGACTCAAAACACTGAGTTTGTAGAAAGTGGGTGACAAAAACAGTCTCTTTTTCAAATGGCCAAGATGCAGAAGATGGAAAGATTATAGAGAAACAAATAAAAAAATACAATTTTCAAACTGTTGAGATAGGAAACCTAAAGTTCACAGCTTGCCCTGTCTGTATTCAAATATGAATTAAACAGGTTTATTGTGTTGATTCCTATGGGACTTTTCCCACAGAATCCCTTCAGCTAGAAAATCCCATTCATGTTATCAGTTCTATCACTGAGGCATAATTTAAGTAATTTTAGCTCACTGACATGACACTCACAAAAAATTGTAGATTTATAGATAGGTCTGTTGCAAAACCAAGGAGGCAAGCACACAAACTAACGAGCATAGTCTTTCACTATCATAGTATTCTGTGACGAAAATAATTACTATTGCCCACTTCAGAGGGAGTTCATTAAGAAAAGGTTCAACAGTTAAGTGACTTTCTCAGGGGTGAAGCTGGAGTAAATTTTATCTGATCAATACATAAAATTCAAGAAATCTTGGCTTCCAATTCCAGTTTCCAATTACAACATGAAATAGATAAATGCAGTGTCTAATATTCTGTGTAGATAGCTACATGAAGAGATGTTGTGTATTTATTACTGAGAGACATTTTAGAGTTCAATACCATCTTTCCAGCAAAACAGCAGAATATAATCAGTTTTCTTAACCTTTTTATTATATCCTAGAAACATAAGGTTTAGTCTTCAAAGGTGAAAATAAACTAACTGTAGTCTGAATAGCCCAAGGGATGAGATAGATTAATAGAAAAACAAACTGTGAGTTATCAACCCTGTCTGATCTTGTGTGAAAGAGCTACAGTATCTGGATATGTCTGGGCAAGATGCTGTCTTTTAATCATGCAGAGAAACACACATTTTTCAGCTTAATTCATGCAGCACTAATATCTCCTTTTACAATGTTTGCATTTTTCACTGTATTAAGTGTTCATTTCTAGCAGTAAAACAGAGAAATGTAAATGAGTTTTTATCATAGGCACAGTAATGGTATGTGTTCCAGCTGTTGTAAGTCAGGGTTCTCTGAATCAAGCGCCAAGGAGGTAAGCAAGGCCTTAGAAGATTACATACCTAAAAGAACAATACAGAAACCTAAACTGTATGGTCCTGTAATGTGCAGATTTTGTAGCAGTTGAAAAACCAGTCACTTTCAGTAAGGAAATAAATTTGCTTTTTTTCTCCACTTAAAAACTCTGTAGAATTTGCAGATGGTAGCATAAAAAATGGAAATCTAATCATGTTCTGACTTGAGATATTCTGTAATTTTGCTGGGACATATTTTATCATGGCAAGATAAACTGTTTATGGCCACTGGTATTTATATTGAAGTTACACTCATCACTGATTCAAAGCTATCCAAGAGTTAGAAACATCAGCTTCGTATCATACAAGATAAGCGACCCATTTGCCAGAGATGTAGAATGAGATTTCATGCATGAGGCAGCATGAGAAATGGTGTCAGACAGAGCCCATGAGAAGATATGCATAGCTGTACATTGGTTATATCATGATAAGAAAATATCCAGCATATTAAAGCAAGATCAGCAATATTGCTAATACTTGCTAGAGGACCACATTACTTCTGCAAGTGGAAAATATTCACAAGATAAGAAGTTCAACTAGTATTTCAAAGATCTTTGCAACTACTAAAAGGAAGAGCAACAATTCCATTTCTACCCTCCAGTGACAGGATGTTTACTTGCAGAGGAAACAAATAGAACAGCTGTTACATATTCTAGTACCACTGAGTTAGTCTGTGTTAGCAAGGAGGTAGAAGCATGTGCCTGCTCCCAGAGCTATACACCTCTGCTCAAACCTATGCAGTAATCTTTGGATTAATTAATAAAAAAATGATCACAAACCAGCAGAAGTCAAGAAGTTTTACACTGATCTTTAAAGAGTAGGAACTCACTAATTTACTGAAAACCTCATTTGTTTATCCTGTTTATGACATAGCTGGATCACATATTCAAGATCCAACACATGACAATTTACCCTTGAGTTATGAGTTGCTAAGCTTCTAATTTACTTGCCAAATTGCAAGCATCTCAGAAATGGTACTTTCCCCTTAAAAACACTCACTAAGTTCTAGCTGTGAGCTATGTTTGAACAGGGGAGAAATGACAAAGCACAAGCTGGTTAATCAGTTAATTCAACAGAAAAGTCCTAGAGGGTGAAACAACTATTTCACTGTCATCTTGGAAGACAACTCTGAAAAGGTACTCTTCAATAATATTTTCATGTTTAAATTTAAAAATCTACTATTAATGCATTAACTATATATGTTATGCATGACCCTAGAGTAAACTGAGGAACTATATTCCATTGATTTAATAGTTTATCTATATTTAAGACATATATCTTCCATTAAGTATCTTCATGTTTTTAAGTTAACATATTCCAAACTATGTTGAAATTATAGCACTGCTATTATTATACATTAAGAGTAAATTAAATATTCTTCTTGGCAAAGGTAAATTATTCTCCCTTAATTGTGATAGAATATTCTGGTGGATTGGGTTTTAGCTCTGTTAGCTCCAAACTTTTCTCTTACTTATCTAGAGAAAATTACTAATAAGAAGACATTTTTATGCAGATGTTCTGTTTCCAGCCAGGACAGGGTTAAGTTTATCAGTAGCCGGGAGGGGGCATGTCTAGGACACAGAGGTTATTTTTTATTACTGAATCTGTAAAATGTTTGGTATAATCGAACTCCTTGGACAACTATGCAAATTAGAGTTTGTCCAGTATTTGATGCAAACATGTATAAGCTATGTTTGTACACTTCATCTGAAAGATCACTGCTCCATTTCTGTGATTTACTGGATGTTTAGTTACTCCATTCATGAGCTAGAATTTTTTTTAAATTAGTTTTTTCTAGTGCATGACATTTCTCTACTATCATTACCCATGGGACAAGACCAAAATTTTGTTTATTAATATAAAAAAGATCTGAAAGACAGAGGAACAACTTCAGTCTAATAGATATAAATAAGAAAATTATTAAACTGCCCATTGTATTTGATATTTGAAAAGATGGAATCAGAAGAAAACGGTTGATACGGGATTCCAAAGTAGATGTTATTCCAGCGCAAACTATCTGGCAAGTTCAGATTGTAGGAAGAAATAGAAAACAAAATGTGTTAACTGATTTTATATCACCTTGAAGGCATAAATACATATCACATTAATGCCCTACAGATAATGTGTTGTTTGTTGATAAAGAGGGCTTTTATCTGATATTGTGGTATGCAGTTGTGTTGGGCCGATATATTAATATTCTTCCCTAAGAAAAAATTTAATACTCATATGCAGTGTAAATAATAATATATAGATAGGTAAAACAAGGTTAAAAATAATGATGTTGATTCACTAAGATGGTGCATTTGCACTGTATCCCTACTTCAAAGATTTTGCTTTATAGTCATAATGTTTAAATAACCTTAAGGTAATTCAGTCTAGTGACTCTCACATAATTAGAAAAACTGGACAATTTTAATGCTTTCTTTAAGAAAAAAAACCTGAAACACAGTCCTAAACCTAGGATTACAGAATCATAGAACAGTTTGTTTAATTGCAAAATTTTGCTTTGTATACTTTTCTTTCAAAGTTTTAAGATAAATGTTCAGCCTCAAATTAATCAAAATAAATGAAATATTTCACATTGATTTCAATTTGCTTTAGTTCACCATGACTTCATTTAGGAAACTGTGAGGTAATAAAAATAAGCAATATGAGGCTGAAAATGATGCAATTGAGATATGTACAAATTCACCATTTAGTTGAAGTATCAATTTAAAATCAGAAAATATGAAATAAAATTAATCCTCTGCTACTAGATTTTTAAATAAGCCCATGGAATTTGGAGAAGGAAAAACATTATCCAGATAATGTCATTTAGTAACTATTTTTTAAATATGTAACTTCACTGTGGAAAGTAAAGTTACATATTAATATAACTCAGAATTAAACACATGGATATTAAATATAAAGTCATATTAAACCCAAAATACTTATCAGATTAACTGTCACCTATAATCCTTCTGTGCTTTTATCTCTGGAGTCAGAGGTCTTACAAAAAAAAGTACCCTGGAGATTTAAAATGGAATCTCAGGATAAACCACAACTTGATTCTAAGAAGCTTTGAATATTCTGAGACACATTGGTCAGATTAGTGAGGTAATTTATCTAAAATGACAGAAAGTACTTGATATTGACTCTAAATTACATGGAGTTCAAAAAAGAAAAAAAAGTCAATTATTTTAGAACAATTAAGATATTACACTCTATTGAAAAGATGTCTGCAGGCACAGTTTTGATAAGATTTCTACTTTTCATGATTGATCAGAAGAAGTCTTAATTAAAAACTTAGAAACTGAAATTTTAGCTATTTCACATTTCTATTGCTGTCTACTGAACTCCATGTGAGAACAGATTTTTTTGAAGATCAACCATTCCAAGTGGTCCAGATTATATTAGTCCCTACTATGTGTATTCTTAGACATCTTGTTTCTCCAGTGCAACCATACACATACCTACAGTAGCAGAAGAATTATATAAAATAGACTGTGATTTGATTTTTTCACTAGTAATTTCATTTATTATCCTTGTGCAGTGTAATATGTGATAAAAGCCAATGTCATCATTACTGTTGTACTGATAAACATATCATGCTTCAATTAATTTCAAATTTCTATTTAAAGGTTTATATGAAATATCAATTTTATTTTAGTTTAATTTATAGCAATGTAAGACAAACTGTATGATAACAACTAAGAATGTGATAAATAAGAACTTCAAATGACAGCACAACTTGATAACTTGAAATTGGGTGGAGATTCTCTAGATGGTTACCTATTAGATTGTTATTATTATTATTGTTATTTATTTTTATTATTACTATTACTACTACTACTGAATACTTACTAGATATTTATTGAATCTGTGTTGATTTTTTTCTTTATAGCCACATTTATCTGTATAAGATGAAGACTAAAGGAGAAGAACATTTCTGTTTTTCTTATGCTATGAAAGTATATCAGGCCTGTATTATTATTTTGGTAATATAAAAGACTAGATTTCCTGGAGTGTCCCAATGAGCCAGGCTTCAGTTTTCAACCTTACATATTACAAATATGAGCAATAATTCATGATCTAGTTACCTAAGGAATTTTATAAAAATAGGAATTATGATTTATTGAGGAAGCAACACTAAAAGTGGAAATTATTTTAAAACAAAGCTGAAGTAGTTTGAAGAATCTTATATAAAATACTAACAAAGTAATAGAGGTTGTGACAAACGTGAGCAACTGAAAAAAACCTGTTGTCCACCTGCATCATTCAACAAATATTCAATATTATTTTTCTCTTAGCCGTAGAAAGGTTTTGCATCGACAACTCAAAACTGAATGAAAAGGAGAGTCTCAAAAATCAGAGGTGTATATGGACAGAAGGAAAAAATACGAATATTAAGAGGAAATATTTTATTGAGTGGAAGGGAGAAGATGTCAAGAATGAAGGGAGAAAATGGTTGACTTACAGTAATTTTGAAATAGGATTTAATAAAACCGGGAGTGAAAACATAGTGATTCATGTTTTCCTAAGTGATTTGTAGCTTTTTCTAGTGCACAAATGCTAAGCAGCCTTTTGGGAAATACCTTAGTCACAAGCCAGTCTGGCAGACTCTGCTCCACAAAAGCATACTTTAAAAAAAAATATAGTCACCTGAAATTAAGTTTTGAATTGCAAATAAATCTTAAGAAGTGCCAGGAATCCAGAACATTATTGAAGTCATTATGAGCTTTGTGTATTCAGCAGATTTTTGCTAACTTGTGGATTTAAGGCTTCAGAGACAAGCCTGAAATATTTGGCTGAAGTATTTTCACTCCTCAGCTGTATTACAAAATGGGAGATGATGGGATTTTCTGAGTTTAATATAAACCTGTCATTCTGAGAGAGTTGTATACATTGTCAACAGCAAATTTCCAATTGCAGTACTTGCCACTACACCGTTGAAAGAATTATTGGCATCTGGTGCCTCCAAAGATTGGCAGTCACTTTGCCTAATCAGTTTGACTAGGAGAGAATCGTTAAAGTAGGAAAGGTAATCTGGTGTGCAGATATGTTCAAATGGAAAGGAAGGGGAATATATTACTTCAGAGTAGTTTTATTTAATTTAGGGAAGTATTCTGTTGCTGATCCACCCACACACAGGTAACCATGAGGTGATTACGTGGCAACATAATAGCAAACAAATAAATAAATAATTTTGAGTAAGTTTATTTTCTTTCTTTATTTTATTCATAAAGTAGCCAAGTAAAATGAATTTCACAATTTTTCTCTTTCTTCAGTCAATATTCTGTAATTCTGTGACTGCAAGGAAGAACAACAGATGAATTTACTGATTGTCAGGTTTATCAATCAATAAATGATGAAGAAACCACTCATAAGAACTATCAATAAATGTTAGAAAACAGATCTTCTCTCACACACACACAAAAAAGGAACTAACCTCTCTTTGTTATAGATGTTGACAGTTTTGAACATACAAATGACATATTTAACTCAGTAGCAGAAGAGAAAAACAAGTGGCAGTATCTCAGTAAACTGGGCAAAGGCAACATAAACACGAAGTTGACTTTCTCCACTTGTGTTTTCATTCTGCATAGGACAGGGTGAATCCCATATTATTTGCCCTGTAAAACATGGATTCACCCTGTCACTTCAACAACAGACCAGGAGGCCTCTGACTTTTGTAATGTCTGCCTGGACTTTCTTCCTGCACTATGAGAGAAGTCTTTACCACAGTAGCCATGAGGCTGCTTTTCTTCTTGTTCTAGAATAAACTTCTAAAATAGATAAAATAAGGCATGAGAGATGTTTCTGCTCCCATTCACTGACTGCAATCAGGTCACTGGTTGCAGGGATTAAAGCCATCCAACAGCCCCGGAGTTTGGACATAACAGAACAGGTAATTTCTTGCACTTTATTGCTTATATATAGTATGAGCCAATGTTTTTTAAGGATGAAATTATCTGCTCTGAATCACAACCCAGGACAGAGGAATAAGAATATGTCCAATAAGTCATGTAACATGTCCTTAGGACAGGGCTCCACACTGAGAGCTTCATACCATCCTTTAGGTTACAACTTTCTTTGCATTATTCCTTAGTTGATACTAGAAGGTCTTCGTGCTTCTTCTGGCACATGTTGCAGAGGGTATTGGTGTAGGTCCTACATATACAGGATACAGTTTTATCCCTGTTTTATGTATATATTATATATGGCTTAAAAAACATGAAGTTTTTGCCATACTGTCTATTAAGAGTTAAGAATTAAAAAGTTTGGGGGTTTTTATAGTTATGTTTCAGAACCCATATAATATGTTTAAAATTGATTTGTGATGAGAAGATGTGAAATGAGATCCAGATTCTATTTTTAATCTTCTTTTCTTTTGTTATATGTTGTTCTCTCATGGTCTGTTAATAATTTTTCCTGAGCAAGCAGATTTTTTGTCTTGATGCACCATGGTTGCATTTCAGAACAGTCTGACATTCACCATAAATTTATCACTGTATTTCTAAATATGGAGATAAAACCCACTATTCATTTCCCTGTCAAATCAACATTTAATGTAAGCTCGAGGCTTTGTCCTGTGTGAGGTAAAAGAGAAACAATAACCAAGCAGCAAATTAAGAGCAGGCTGGGATTTTTACTATTTTGGAGAAAAGTTCTTAAAACAAGACCAATGAGACTATAACCAGAATGAAAAATTAATAAGGCATTGTAAATAGAATCCATTTAAATGGCTTATATTCAAGAAAATATATCATTGTATTTTAAGAGCAATTTATAGTTAAGACCATATGGAAACTTCTTTTACAGTTCTTTAGGCATTGGCATGATGCATAATTCTTTTCTACAGTGAAAAACATAGAAAGGTGATAAGTTGTCACCAGTAAACCCTCTCAAGACTATCTCTGTTTACACAGAAGGAAGGATATTCCTATCTTTGAACCGATACAAAACAGAATAGCTCTGTCTAAATGCAGCTCTCAAAAGAGTGATAATATAAAAATTGATATAAAATCCTATGTGTCCTTTTTCTTAGATTAACTCTGAAGAAAGGTGATGTAAAAATAAAGGTGTTTTAGCTAAATTCTTAGTCATTCTCACTAGGTTAATACAGCCCAGTAATGTAATGAAAACAACTAGACAATAAGGACTATACATATATATGCAAATAACAGCAATTAAGCATTCCAACATGTATTACCCATTCCTATTTCACTATATTTATTCTAATTAAAGGATTATCTTGGTCTTCTGTGTGTTTTATTGTATAATAAAATCACAATGTATAATTGCCAGATGTGCAGTAACACTATAAAATTAGGAATTAAATTTAAAAATTTCAATGTAACATCCATTGCTGACTGGTAAGGGAGGACTATTTTGATTACATTTTACTATTAAAATTATGTTGAAGGATACAATGTGGTGGTATTTTCCAAAAACATTATTTTACATGGCTGTAGGTAAGAACATGATGCTTTCACTGGCATGTAGATTTTTATTACTTTCAAACCAATAAGTGTCACCTAGAACTTTAATTCAGAATTACTTTAATGATCTTCTATAGGGCAAAGTTGATTTTGTTGTGTCTGAGTGAGTCTAAAACTTTACTGTTAGCCAAGATCACATTCATTGCATACTCAAAATTTATACTTCAAAATGAGGATGTATATTTCTGGTTTTAGGCTTTTGGCTTAGCTGAATATTGTCACTTGAATGTTTTTCATTAAATAGAGTCCAGAATTTAAACAGCTAGTTAATCTGCTTCTGCTGTGTCAGAGAACTTTATAGCAGCTATTTCTTGTGCAAAACAGTTCTATTTACAGAGAATTGCTTGGAGATTACTGTTGTTCAAAAATAGTGCTTCAATCTTTTAAGACTTTTTAAAACCCTTTTGACTTCTCTCAATTTATGCACAAAATGACAAAGACTGCTCTCTAGCTAGGCCAACAGATAGACATACGGACTCCTGAAGAAATCAACCTTGCTAAGCCTGGCAAGATCTCAGTCTTTAAATTCAGTTATTGTACATAGCCAAAGAGAAGATCATAAAATGGAACAAAACTTGGTAGGTTAATACATTGCTTTTTAAACTAAATTTAATGATAATAGCTCTGAAGTTAACATCTTGATACAGGATACAATCTGAGGCAGGGGCTTCAATGGCTGCAAGAAAGAAGTCAAGATAGAATTTTAGTAATGGTTATCAACACTGCTGTAAAGGAAGTTGACAGTGTTTCCATATAAAGTTGTACAATATATACAACAAATACATATCAGGAAATTCTATTTCACTACACTTAAGATGAAATTTTCCCTGCTGCAATGTGTTTAAAGTACAACTGAATGAATGTATTCCTTCTTAGAAAACTATATGATGCATATACGGTAGGAAAATATAAAAATTTGCATTGTAAGGGTCACTTGAGATATGTGTCATATCAAAAGTCCAAACAGCAAATAACATTTCCATACTCAGCATCATAATGCTCAATCTAAAGCTAAAAAAATTCGACTATCATGCTCTCACACATGCAACAATACCTAACACAACCTATTTGCCATTTCCATCTGTAATTCCAGGTGGCCTGTATAATTTTTATATCCAATTCCCATACTGCTTTGGTGTAATTATGAAATTATCAATAAATTTCAAAAAATCTCTTTGAAAATAGAGGTTTAACTTAATGTTATGTCTGTACTACCTCCAGCATTGTGCCCTAAGTGGCACAATAATATAGCTGATTTTATATTCACAATAAATAAAAATATCAACATTAGCTAATTTGAGTAGAAAAAAAATCATTATTCTGACTTATATTTATGTCATCTTGACATCCTTATGGTCACTGAATTTTCTGTAAACTTTTCATTTTATGAGCTGTTTCCCACACCTGCAAATGGGAAGAAAGAGAAAAACCCAGGAAGAAGTCTTTAAAATTTGTTGTTCTACAAAGGGTACTGTAACATTTCCTGAATTGCTTCACACTTACCATTGCTATTGATACCACAAATCTTTAATACAAAAATATATTTCAGCAGTATGTGGTACAGTGGCACGGGAACAGGCTCTGCTGTCCCACTGCTGCGTGCAGTGCCCCTTGCAAGCTTTCTGCTTGCCCTGCAGCGTGGCACTTCCTGGCAGAGTGTCTGACGTGGCTATTTAGGCTGAGTTGACAGCTACATAATGCACTTAGCTCTGTGTGAACAACTGACTCTGTAGACAAAGGAAAAAATTGGAAAAAAAATTTGGTTTGATCATACTAAAACAAATGGGCCTCCTTATTACTACTGGACAAAAACACTGCAAATATTTTAGTTTATATCAAATTTGCATACAATTATTTTCTTGAATTCTTTTTTTTTTTGGTGGTGTCGTTTTGATTTCTGCTCTCTTAGCTTTGCTCTTTGAGAAGACAAAAGTTTTCCTCTAAGTAACATACTAAGAAAACGGAGTTTGCAGTGGAGTTGGGCTCTAAGTCCATCTCTTCTGCTCTGCAATACACCCTGTCCCTTCCCAAGTTTCCATAACACTTTCACTGAGCAAGAATCAGTTGTGGTGGTACATTTCTGCTCACTGAGGAGCTCTACATATGCAGAGTTAATTGGCAGGTTAGTCAGGATTGATTGCTCATCTGAAGGTCACTGAGCTCAGCCCACTTCTCCTCCACTTCTCTTTCAGTCTCAACACAATTGATCATGTTACATTTTACTACTCTACCAAGCTGTTCATTTCCTTAGTCTATAGGAACTTCACTATGCTTGAGATATTAACTTAATGTTAAATATGTGTGAAATATGTTCATGGCTACACAAGTCTATGAAGATGGACTAAAAACCAGCTTATTGTATAGCCAGTTTAATTTTAAATAGATTCATTATCACAGAGTCATCTTTAAATGAAAGGACAAGAAACTTTTTTTCCAAATTTCCATATGAACATTTTGTTTAATGCACCTTTTTCAAGCAAAATATTCACTGATTGCCTGATGGCAATAATTCATTAATTATTTTGAATGAAAATCTGGATGTTGATTGAATCTGATTTGTCAGATTCAGCTCTGTATCTTTTCAGCCTTTAGTCTGTTGTACACAGCTTTTCTTCTGAGCATCTTAAAAGCTCTGTATCTTTTCAGCCTTTAGTCTGTTGTACACAGCTTTTCTTCTGAGCATCTTAAAAGCTCTGTATCTTTTCAGCCTTTAGTCTGTTGTACACAGCTTTTCTTCTGAACATCTTAAAAGAAGTCTTGAAGTATAATAAACACAACAGCCAAACCATTTAATGTAGTATTTCATGGCAGTTGAAAAGAATTCCAAGGAAAATGAATATAACTGATTGCTTGATGTAAAGCATTTGATGGCTCTTGAGAAGCAGTGGCAAATCCCCACTCTTTAGGCAAGTAGGCTTAAGGGCAGTAATTGAAATCTTTCCTTCCTCCTGACATTAGAAGGCTGTGCCACTCTGGAGACTTTTTAATGCATGTAATGTGATGCCTTAAATACACAAAATGCAAGAAATGGGACATGTTAAGATTCATGTCCTGTAAAGCAGCAGAAACAGAGCTTGAGTTGTCATAGGGCGCTGCTTTAAGGGCAATCAGAGTTGGTTTGGTTGCCATGGCTCGTGACACTTGTGAAAAAGTTGAGGTGTCTTAGCTGCCTTCTTCATGGTGGTACGTTTCTGATTATCACCTAAGTGTGCGTGGGATGCACGTTCTTACCATCCAGCTCTGTTTCTCCTACCTAGGGAGTGGCAGAGGGGGCTATTAAGTTTACTAAGCAGCTAAAGAAGGAAGATAGATGAATTTCTCAAGTTCTTGTACTGATGATGGAAATCAACTTGGTGCCTTGCTTTGGTGTTATTGTTATGCACTGGCTACCTTTAATTCTTTTTCAAAGTCTATAGATTAATAGACCTAACCCCTAGAAGAGGAGACCCTCTCTGTGATAAATAAAAGGTATTTCTTACTTGGTAGGTTAGGTGAATTAGAAGGGTGCCTTGATATCTTCATAGAAAAAAACCCAAACAACCCAGGGAGATTAACACAACTAGCATTTGTCTTTTATATTGTATATTAGATTACCTGAGAAAAGCTAAAAATGGGTTATATGAGAAACCAAAAATATTTTCATTTGTGAGTTTTATAAATTAGACAGCTAAAGTTCATTTAATAATCTCTCTCTTTTCACCCTGTTCCTTTTATCTGGAGAAGAATATTCCCAGGGCAGACAGTCATGCACGGTATCTATTTAGCTTACCATGGACAGCTGGGCAGCCTTAGGCATGCAAGATGCTCATTAATGCTCGCTTGCTGCAAGTCTCCCCCGTGTTCACCCATGAACACCTTCTTCTCTTGCTCCTGAACACAAATATGGTGTTTGTATTGAAATTCTCACAACTCAATCTTGCAGAAGTTCTCTGAGTGTACGGCTGCTCTCTGCTTCCACCAACTTGTATGTAGCATGATGCCCATGAGACACTGTTCTGGGAAACAACGAGGGCAGACAGCAATTAGAGATTCCTCGTAGCCTGTGGTGACTGCCAGATGTTTGCTTACCTTCAGGTACTACCAACCACACATGGCTTGACCTCCTCCTTGCAAAGGGAAAATCATACAGATTTTCAGGTTCATAAGGAAGCTTGTAAACCATTTTTCATGTTCTCCAAAAGCATTTGTGCATTTCTTTGGAATCAGAAGTTTATTAAATAACTAAAAGTGATGAGGAATGTAGGCAGAAGGAATTTAATGAAGTTGCAGACCGTATTGGTGAGAACATTCACAGATGCCCCAGGGAAGTTATCTACACTGAGAATATCCTTCGGGATCAAGTTCTTCCAAAGAAGATTGCAAATCTCCATGGTAAACATAAGAAGATTGACACACAAGTTGAAATATTTCACATCTTATGGCCTTTTAGCCTCATACTTGCCAAGAACTAGTTGGTCTATATATGAAAGCTTAAAGCTAAACCTCTCTCCTGACCTTCCCCATATGCTCCCTCAGCCTCAGTTCCCCTTGCTAAAACCTGGCCTTACTGAACCACTAAGTCTACCTTGTTTTTAGCAACCAGTCTTTTTGGTTCCCTCTTTAGCCTTCCTCCACTGTAATGTTCACTGAGATTGGTACCTACTTATTCATCCCTATTTTCAAAAATGCTTTCATTTAATTTATGCAATTTTAATTCAGAAGGACACAAACTTGTTTTATCTCCATTTCTCTTGTCTCTTTTTTTTGCACCTTCCTTTATCTGCAAGGATTCAACAAAGGTTATATACATTTAGGCAGAGTTAAAATGATGACAGGGAAAAATGTCAAAGGGATTTGGGCAGGGTCTACAAAGTTTTTTTGTCTGAAGTGGTCAATGGAGCTGGTGTGCATGTATGAAGTAAACCATTCAGACATGTGCGGATTTTGCACCTCTAAACCTGGAAAAGTAGCAGACTAAGGCTTTAAGTGGCTGCTGAGATCACGAGCATGTTGCTGAGATAAATTACAAAGACAGATTTAGTTGTGTAGTTCCACCTCCATAACTGATTCAGTGAAGACAACTCTAGACATAAATATATAGCTGACACAATAGCTTTGAAACAAACCCCAAAAGTTGATTCGCCTTAATAAATCAAGATTTTTCTAATAATTTGTCTTAATTTGTGAAAATTCATAATAAAAATTGAAATAAATACTCATGTATGTAGAAAGGATAATAAAACTTACTATTCAAATTTAAGCTAATATGACAATACATCTGTTAAATATCATGGTAGTGTTCCGTTAATCTGAGACAGGATTTTTCCAAATCAGTTTCTCATGAAATCTTATCCATTAGTTTCTACTGTTAACCCCTCAAGATTTTTTTTTGTTGATGTGACTGTTGCTCATTTGTAAATATTAATAACTGTGTTAGCCCTCAGCTAGAAACTATCTTCCTTCTGGCTGATGATGTGGCTTTCCACCACAATGCTGAACATCACCAGAATGGATTTAATTGTTTAAAATGCAAAATGTCTGTGCATGTTGCTTTTCCAGTATAGTAACAATAATTCTGTAATTCTGCCTGTAATTCCAAATGTTTGGCAAATTCCTTATATGATGGTATCTCATCAGTAAATCACATTGATGCTGTGTTGATAAATAATGTCTCCCAAAATAAAATAAATAAAAACTGATCAATATCTTGCTTTTCTTGAAGGCAATCACAGCCTCCTTAAACTAAAGTGTTTGTTGTAATAACTAAAAAGAGACAGAATATATTAGACAAAAGGATAAATCACAAAATCAAACCATTTTGTCTGTAGAAAATGGTCTCTTTTCTCATAAGACCACCTCTGATGAAAAATGAAACTAAAAGTACTGCGCAATATTTTCATCTTCCTACACTGGCCTTGGGGGACGGACATACAACTCAGGACATCTGAGTGTTCCGAGCTGCCATAAAGTATGAAAGAGGCCCAAGCAAATAGACACAGTAAGGTCATGACTCACTCATGAGGCACAGACACCTCACAAAAATGACTGACTTCCCAACTGCTGTCACTGTGGGACACTCAATTGAAACCAGATTCATGGCTACTTACCAAAATTTTAGAACCAAAAATAGTTGACTAAATCAATCAGAAAGTTTGGAATAAATGTTTTCAGGCAGAGGAATCGCTATTAGTTTTAACTCTTTATGTGTGAATAGAGGGGGGAAATATACCATCAGTCTTAAAAAGTAGCTAGAAAAAGCTTTTTCTCCCCCTCTTACACCAGTCTCCTGTTGTTAGTTGCTGTTTTGTGAAGTAGTAGCTGGGATCAGAGCTTTGTAGATAAGTTTTAAGATGCAGTGAAAATTAGTGTCATGGGTTCATGGAAACCGTCTGCAAGGGATTTGTCTGATACTTTATGTAATTTGTTGACAGGAACATTATCAAAGTCCTAGAAGAAAGTGGTCCAACAGCAGGCGAGGAATGTTTTCTCATTCTGGATTGTAGACCAACATGGGGGAGGGTGTGGGGGGAGTGCTTCAAAGACAGCAATTCTTAGAAGTCTAGTTGAAGCTTAAAATGAAAAACATTCTCCTCTGCTCCTTGTCTGCTGGTGAACAAGAAAAAAAAGAGAAAAGATTCACTAGTACCATATATTCTTAAAATAAAAACTTTTCCCCTTGACAATTCCAAGCATCATTTATAACACATTCCTTGTGACTGCACTGAGGATGTTTGTCTGATAAGGATATTCTATATATTAATGAATATATAGAATATATTCTATATA
>WBMZ01009291.1:59340-79381 GCA_013400975.1 Atrichornis clamosus | reverse complement strand
GGGCGGCCGCGGGTCCCGGCGGCTCCGGCCCGGCCGCACGAGGCGGGGACGGTGGAGGCGCCCTGCACGGAGGGGCGGGAGCGGGGCCGCGGCAGGGCAGGGGGCTCAGCCGCATCGGGGGCTCAGAGCTTCCCGCCGCGCCCCCGGGGAGAAAAGCTTGCAAAAGCCGCCCCCTTCCCCTTCTCCGAGCGCCGGGGCTGGGGCCGCTCTGCGGGAGAGCGGGGACGGGCCCCCGCCCCCGGGCCGGCCTGCGACAGGCAGAAACGGGGCTCTGTGCTCCCCAATGAAAGCTCCGGCTGTTGCCGAATTGCGGAAGGAGGTTTCCACCACTGAAAACGAGTCTTTATTCCATGATCTGCTGTCTTCTGCGCCAGCAGCATCTTAGCCAGTCCTCAAAGCCTGTTGGAAACATGGAGTGGCTGTTTACTTGGGGTCTAGAGAGTATCTTTTCCAGGATCTCCCCAGGCGTTCATGAGCCTGTGAAGGAAATTAGGGAAAGGATTATGAAAAAATTACTAGGGAAAGACACTGAAAGGAGGTTTTGCAGCCCACTAAGGAAAAGCGACTGCACTGACACTGTCCCCGAAAGGGACACCTAAAAGGGAAAACCCAACATTTCTACAGCAGCCTTAGCATAAAGCTGCAAATCACCTGGGCCCGTTTTTGTACCCACAGCTAAAGCCAGGACCTGCACCTCCTTTTCAAATACTGACATCTGGTTTATGCAGACTTAGGGCTGAGATGAATGGAACGAAATGTTTAAAACAAGACACAGACTGCAAGACAGATGTGAGGTCAAGAATCCCATGCGAGATGGATCAAGAAGCCCTTTCAAACATCTCATTAGCAGCATGACAGCTGAGAGCAGCCTGACACTGTAACAGCACCCAAGGGTAGCAGCCTGGCTTTCGAATGCAGCCGGCTTTTCGTGGCTGCTACGGCGGGCATTCATCGCAGGAGTGCTGCTCATCAGGAACAGCAGCTACCACTGCAGGCATCTCTCCGCAACAGAAGCAGCTTTTCTAGACTGCACATCAAGGCTGTTGCTGTATGATGGACTTGAGACTGCCAAGAACAGCTAAGCATCTGTCTCGCATGCAAGGTTTCCCGGCTCTGCAGTACAAGGCTAGAGGGGAACAATGATCTGAGTGCTCAAACAGGCTATAGAGTTTTAGCCAGTCAATCCAGTATGAAACTTGTGTGTTGAATTTTTTTGAGGTTTTTATTTTGAGGGTGAGTGGGAGAAGAACTAGGAAGGAAGAGGGTTTGGTCTCCTTAACAGGGAAAAACCTCATTAGCATTGAGAAAAAAATCCCAAACCCATAATATAGCATTTTTTTAAAGTCTTTATTATGCAGAACATAGAATATATTTGAATGAATTTTTTCCCAAGCAGTTTTTTCTCCAGTGTTTTTTTTTAAACATGCATTGTTACCTTTTTAAGCCAATGTACCATCCATTTATCTTTTTCCCTGCCCACAGAGCATCCATATTCATGTTAATCACGAGTGTAAAAAAAATTAGACATCTGGCATAAAATATTTTGGGGGAGCTCATTTAAAAATTTTATCTAAAATGTCTTATCTACAAAAAAATCCCATATATATGTACATTATAGCAACACAGAGGCATAAGAATACAGTGCAATTTAGGACGAAGTGCTGTGACTTGGTAATTCTGCCCAGGGCTTGCGGAAATGTGGGCCACCATTGGCTTTGGGGCTGCTAGCCTAAAGCCTCAGGCTCCAGCATTCCTCTGTTCTCTCTCAAATGGCTCTGAAATTAACAATATTGGGAGGCTAGAGATGCATTAAGCTTAATATACCATTGGGGGTAGCAGAAATGCTGTCTGAACAGGATGAGTTTTGGCAACAAAAAAAGCACGTTTACAACGGTCAGATGGTTTGGTGCATGTTTCACCTCACCATGGGTATTTTTGGAACAGCACCAATGCTTGGCTTATTCATGTGAGACCTGTTCACCTACTGTTGAGAAAATGAATTTGCTAGCTGCCACTGGTTCTGAAGTCCCTGACCCTCTCAATAAGTCTCGCACTTACTCAGCTCAGGAATAAGTTACTGATGGAACTACACAGGAACTATGTAAGCTACACAGGAACACTGATGCAGAGAATTGCAGTACTTTTGGCTACCATGTACAGACATCTCCTTAAACAGCTGCTAGTCAGGGTCACACAAAAATGGAGTGTTGAACCTCTCCCTCCCAAGAAAACAGCAGTACATACTGCTTAACTAAGAGCACAGAGTATTCTTCCATGGGTTAAAATTCACCGCATTCTTCAAGGTCAGTCTTAATTTCAATTCTTCATACCAAGAATCACAGTTTAAGGCCTTCAACACACACCACAGTCATCATCTGCTTCACCTGGCCCTTTTTGAGGATATAAACACAACAGCTCCAATGTCTGCAGCAAATGCTTCTCTTTTTTAGTGAAAGGTAAAGCACAAGACTTCACACAAACACTTTGGTTTTGCTCTAGTTTTATGTCTGAATCCTTCAACAGGTGAACAACTGCAAGGCTGGGGATGTTTCCAGAATACAAAGCCATCAGAATGCCATTTGAGATAGGTTTTTTTCTTCTTTTCCTTGCTTTAAAAATGATGTTCAAGTTACATAGGTCAAATGACTAGTGCTTTTCCCAAAGTCATCCAATGCCACTTGGATGCCAGGTCCAGCACCAAAGCCAACAATGCACCTGCTGAGGGGTCATACTGAGAATTCCTGAACAGTTCAGCACTTCATTAGTGCTAAAACAGAACAGACTGCAGGTGTCTCAAATCTCCATGCAGAAGGTGCCACCCACACAGACTCCAGCATGCCTTACACCTCCATAGGCTGCATATAAACCATAAAAATAATATATACAAACTATATGAATTCTGAGTATTGTATATTGGGATATATCTCCACAAGGTTCCTTCTGTCTGTTCCTTCTGCAGCAAGGGGGCTCATGCTTAGTGCTCCAGATCTAATGCTGCAAGGTGTTCTCTTCGATGAAGAGTCACGCTCATGCTTTCCTCCAAGTTCTCCTATGATCTCCCTGAACACATAACATGGCTTCTGAATGAGCAAACAGCTGTAAGCCAAATGCTTTCCAGAGGTAAAGAAACCCAGATTTGCACAGAAGGAGAGGAAGTATTTATTGGTGTGGAAAAGTTTTAGAGGAGTGTCCCTCTAGACACTGAAAGCTGCATTCCTGTTTTAGGGATACTTGTTCAAGTACACATGAAAGATCCCTGTACAGTTGAGAATAAGTAATGATTGACTACCCCTTTTCTCCACCTCTGCTGTATCGGTCCTTCATCCACATAGCACAGAGTCACTGATTTTATGGGGCACACTTCCCTTGCCTGTTCTGTGTGAAGGTGCAACTCTGACAGTACCACTTTGCACTCGTGGAGGAAACAGCAAGAGGAGGATGGATGATGCAATTCCTTCATTGAATGACTTCATCACAGAAGGATGTTTGGTCAACTTGCTCCTGAGTTTTTGCCTAAAGCAGAAGCATGCTACACCAGTAACTCAAGAACCAGAACTGTTCATTAAGGATGCTACTTAAAAGGGAAAAGATAAAGAAACTAAGAGTGAAATATACCAAATACATACATACAATACAAAAGTTTGTGTCATGTAAAAAAAAAACCAAAAAAACCCTGAATATTTTGACACAAAAGAACTTGGTTTCTTCTCTGCCAAAGAACTAAAGAAGAACTATGAATCAGATTTCTTAAGACAAAGGTCTACTTGGGAAGGCCAGTTTCTAACAAGAAGCAGATCTCCCACTCTTTGCTGATGCTCAATAATAGGAGCTTCTCAATTTTCTTACAAGTGAAAGAATATGGCCATTAGCCTTAAAAATGGTAATGGTTCTAAACACTTCACTCTGCTTAACAGAGGCAAAAACTTCCTTGCTAAGTTCTTCACAGAGGTACTGGGAAGGTAGCTATTGTATATTTATGAGTAAGTTTAGCCAATATACAGTACAGGGCAAAATCCTTTGTTCAAAAGCAGCCTTGTTTTTCTTCCTTTGTGATCTCTCAAGATTGGTTCTTTCTTTCACTTCTACTGCCAGGAGAAAAAGGAGACAGATTTCTGGTCAGTGCATAAATTTCAAAGCAGCAGTCCATCCTACATAGTCCATCCTAGCATGTCACAGTATGACAGCATACATGCTGTAGGTTTGCCTAGAACAAACCAGTACTGGTCTGCTTCTTCCATTGTGGGACAGGAGTTTTTTAGTAGATGCAAAAAGGCTTTCCTGGCTTTCATGCTCAGTGAATTACTGAATTAGAAGGACAAAATCTTGGACTTGAAACTGCTTCTGAAAAAGTAAGAAGTTACAACAGGTACCGGACTTTGGCAAAACAGGTTCTCTTGAACAAAAGACCTCTGAGAGGGAAGTGGAGGGACTTGCTTCCCTAAAAGGATATGGCAAGGCTGAAATGTAACCAAGCAGTTTGCAAATGCTACTAACTGCCACAATTTTTTCTGAAGTGCCTTTGCAACTCAAAATTCAAAGTTATATGCAGACAGCATGATACAGCAGAAAGATACAAAAAGACAGAAGCTTGAACACAATTTTCTCAACAAATGCAACTAGAAGCCAAATGGACACTAGCAATTTTTAAACATTGACAATTCCAGAAGTATTACACAGAATTTAGTTGTATTAGGAAGATTTGTCCAGATGTTTTTCTCCCTTCTAAAGACAAGCCGCTCTAAAACTGATTCCCAGAGACAAGGTTAAGATTCAAGCCTTGTAGAGTCTATGATAACCCACTTCTAACTTAATACATCACAGTTTTCAAACTGACTTGACTACACAGCAGACAAACACACTGTGTGTTTTTGAATGCTCAAAACAGCTACCAACTGACTCAAGCCTTTAAGTTGGTCAGTTTTGTCTGCTCTTAAACCATTCCATGATCAAGCTAATAGGATTGGGGTTGGAGTCAGGGCTTCCTGTACTAACCTCCTCTTGTTTCCTAGTACAATCCAGAGAGAAAAAAAATCAATAGTTTTTTGAGGTAAAGCTACTTGAAGTCAGAAAGTAGGTAATCTGTTGGAATGTTAGAGCTAGTCCTGGGTAGAACACGGGCGAGAAAGTAAGCTCAGCTAATTCAGTTTATTCACTCTGTGTCTGAACACGTGAGACTATTTCATAGCGATGCAAGTTGCACATACAGACTTCTCAGACTCTGAACACACTTGGCTCCAGAAGAAGAGCCAATCAACATTAACAGACTAAGACAGAAATAGTTATCTGGACCTATTTTCAAACAGTCAATTTCCGTTATTCTCATATAATTAAATTTCTGAAATTCAATGGTAAAAAAATGAACCAGTGTTTGTTTGTGTCATGTAAAAAAAAAACTGAAGTTCCATTCCATATTATATTAAAATGGAACGAGATGTTTAAATGTATGAAGTTAGATATGCTATAAAATAGAAGCCAATTCTGCATTAAATCACCAGATATATTTGCAGAACTGCTTGGTTCTAGTGGCCAAAGCACTCCTTCCCTGTTAGTTGCAGAGTGAACATAATAGAACTTAAAAAAAAATTTTTTTTTTGCGGCACCATGCAAAGAGCTTTGACCTGCATTCTGCTTTAGTATTATGATGATGAGTCTGCTTCTAAAACCTCAGTCACCTGCAAAAATCGTCTTGCTAACCCAAACTGAAGAGCTGGCCCAACCCAGCTGACAAAATGTTAACATTTTACTATCTTTGCAGAACTCTTATATGTCTAAGTATAAAATAAAGAAACAAATTCTACTGCAACTGACTCCTATTTGAAATTTTTGGTACCTTTTTGTTAATCCATTCTGTTCACTGAAATAATTCAAGATGCAAAGACTAAGTAGCAGACCAGCTCTAAGGTGTGTTAGAGCAAAGGCATCTATTTTAAACAGAGGGACAATACCAAACTTGTAAATAAAGACTCCAAACAGCAACTGGCTCAGTGAACACTGATTTGATCAGTGTTGATCAGTAACAAAAATACCAAAAAATAAAGATGTCAAACTAAATGCAATTGTGAGGACATTCTCTCTCTTCAGGGAAGGCCTACAGAGACATGCAGCTACCAATGGAGACTTTGCTGGCTAGCCAAAATGTAATGTAGGGTAACAAGATCCAAGTTGCCCATACGCACAACAAGGCAAGTGAAGAAAACACCTCATATACAACAAAAACCAGTGAATTAGCATGGCAAAGGGCAGCAATCAGTCTTTCACCGATCTGCATGGAATAGGTGGTTCTCCTAATAGTCACCCATTGTATAGGCCTGCTTATTGAGGGGTTTAGTCTTAAGAAGAAGCTTGAGGCTTGCTCTGGTTTACTTAAACCCAAGAGCACCCTTCTAGAACTCAGCAGTGACTTGTTCATGACTTCATGATAACTCTAAAGCAAGAGAAACTAACCTGAAGATGAGAAAACAACACACACTAAACCCACATTTTTCCTTTTTTTTTTTTTTAACGGAAGTATTAAAAAAACCCAAAAAACCCTAAAAAAAAGCCCTCTCCATCACTTACACTCTATCAAGGGGACAATTAGTGTCAAAACCAGGAGACAATCCGGTATCCATATTGGGAAGGAAAAGAGGCTACAGTTCCAGCAGTCCTTCTGCCTGTGGCTTACAAAACTAAATGATGTTTGGGAACAATGGTCCTGTCAGTGACATGTCAACAACACATTTATTTTTAAAAGGCTAAATTCAAGATTTAAACATAAGTAACTGCAAATGAAAACAAACAACTTTGGTTGATTATCCATCTTATCCATCTTGTTAAATATGTCAAAGTTAGCAATCAACAGTTTCTCTAGGAAGTCTCCAAGAACAGACAGGTCAGCTCATTCCTTACTTGGAAGAGCAGACACCTAGCAGTGACACTGAAAATGCTGCCATGCCAGCGTCACACATGCTCACAACATCTCAGCCAGCATTTGGGAGGCTAATGGTGCTTACAAAGTCTGAACTCATCAGCCACAGCCAACTTGGGTTGCTGTGAACTCATTGAGACAAATAAATAAAAAAAAAGCAACTAGAAAAAATAAAGCCAAGCACCTCTAGGGCCAGACCCTGAAGACACAGGAATTAAAGATTTTTTTTTTCTCCTCGCCCTATTTACAAAATGCCATTTGGAGCTGATGTGGCCACTTCAGTATTGTGAGGAAATGTCTTTTATGCTAAGCAGTCATAAGTGTGTTTTTCACGGATGCTGTGGCCTGTGTGCCACGGAGTGTCCCATGGGATGTGTCTCTCCCACCGAGGCACATGGAGGGAGTTCAGTCTTCTGTTTCTTCATATGTTGTCTCGTCAAACGGCCGGTCCAAGAGAGGTACCAAACGGCGACGGGAATATTTCAGCTGCAAAAGGTCCCCAACTTCATTGATTTCTTTTAAAGCCTGACAAAGAGACCACAGTAGATCAGCAGAAGAGACAGATGCAAGTTATCAGCACATCTTCCTTTATGCATGCCTGACAGCCATTTTACTTGAGATTTTATTGTGCTAGAAGCCAGTACCTTCAGAAGTGCATAGGATTTCTTTTTGATTTTAGCATTCAGAAATTTTGAGACCAAGTCAACAGCACTGATCATGTAACTGAGAGTGCCTATGCATCCACCTGACTACTCCAGTTCCAAAGAAGGATCATAATATCCAGCAAACCCCATGACTATTCATAGATAAAAAAACCAGAGAATAATGTTCCACCCTTCCTGGAGATAATGATGGTGAAGCAGAAGAAAATTTACATGGATGTTTGAGTCCTCTCTGTATATCATTCAGTATGAAAACAATGTGTGTTAGCATACCTGATCTACTGTATTTTTTAAATTGCAAAATAGCAAAGACAAACTACAGTAGTGAGCTAACAAGTTTTATAAATGCATTTGTTATATCTACATTTGATTAATTTGCATTGTCCATCTACAACCAGAGATGCAAGCTCTATATCATAAACAACACGGCATGGGAGATTTTTGCCAGACAATCCAAGGGATGGAAAAAAAGTTATTCTGGGTAGGACCCCAAGCATTTTCTCCCTACAATGCAAGTCCCACTGAGGTTGCCACAAAGGCCAGACTCAAGCAACTGATGACCCAGAACACTGCTACTGAATTAGCACAACCTTTCACCATTTTGACCTGAACTCAAATGTTATTAAGTTTAAGTTAAGAGATCAAACATCTGCTTGCGTAAGAAATGAGGAAAGTCCCAGCTCAGTTAATCATACTTCCATTATGTTGCAATCTCTTTGATAAGAAACTGGTCCACAATATGGTCTGTTAAAAGCCAAACCCTAAACTTCATTTCTCTACAGAACACTCCTGGAGCAAGGTACAAAATAAATCTGTTGCTGCAGACAAATCTGCAATAGTATGTGATGCTAGTTATTTTATACAGGCAAGTGACAAAAAAATGAATTCAGAAGTTTACTTTCACGTCCAATGGGATTTTTTTTTAATTCAAAGGTTGGCATTATTCGCTCCCTTGAATTGTAAATTTATTAAGATAGGTATATTCAGCATTCCTGCAGAAGGTCACTAATTCAACATTAATGCTCCAATTTTAACATGTTTTGGGTCAAATGCTTGTCTTTCAAGGATAGTTGGCAGATGGAGGTTAATATCCCTGCATGTTTTTTCTTCCTAGATGGATAGTTCAAGTTTTTGTTTCTTTAAACAATGGCTCTTCATGCTTGTTATATCTGGCAGCAAAAATCTCTGCACTTTAAAATCTGGGGGAATGACAAACCCAGAAGTTGGACCTCGGTAAAAACAAAACAAAAGTGTGGGCACAGTCTGCCAGAGCTTTAAGTAAAGATTCCATATGGAAGTAATTTAAAGCTGAATTTCTGTTGAAAGAGTATGTTAACTGTTATTCTTGAATGCAGATTTAGGATTTTATTAATTTAAAACAAAAAGGGCCATCTGACTAGCAAAGACTACAACGGAAATGGCACTGGTGTACTCTGACTTTAGGAGAGTGTAATATATTTTTCATCACTGAAAAGAAAGCACCAGCCCACAGGGATGCAGGTTATGAGGGACTCCACTCTGATCCTAAGCCAAATATTTTCAGGCAAGGAAGTTTTATTTACATAAAACAGTTAAAATTGTAACTAAGAACTGTTCCCCATCATGTGGGTGTATTAAATAAGAACAAGGAAGCATTACAAATATCAGCATTTGCAAGACAAGTTTCTCTTCCCTATGCTTCAAACCCAGATAAATTTTGTTTAGAAAAAATGCCGTAAGAGCCCTACTTAGCACCCACGAATACACAGATAGCATACCAAGTTATCCTCTCATCCTCTCTGTCAGTGACTTGAAGAAGCTGTCTGCCAGCTCCTCCCAAGCCCATTCATTTTAGTTCTTCCTCCTCCTGAATATTGTTGCCACAATTAGCAGAGGGATTAGATCTGAGGGCTGTGCCTTAATGATTATCTGCCTGAAATCAATCTCCTTTTACTGCACCACAAGAAAACACAACACAAAGTCACTGACACACAGGCTGGCTCCCAATAACTCCTCTTGCAAAAGTTCTGCGTTCCGAAGAGCATGCAGCTGTTTTGAACCTTAAGGGGGGGTTACACTAATTTGGAACAAAGTCTCCATATACTGAGCTTAATCAGGATTTCTTCATTCACTTCAAAATTCACACCTCATTTTGCTCTGGATTAATTTTCTTAGGCAGACAAGCTCTAATACATTGTACAAGCATTTCCTCAATTTAGAGCATTTAACACTTACAGAGGCATTCTAGCTATGAGTCTTATGTTAAATGCACAAAATTGAAACATTTTCTGGAAAATGCAGAAAAAATTGACAGGAAAAGAGGTTTTTTAAGCAGAGTAATAAAAGTTACAGATGGATTTTGAAAGAGAGCAAGTGTGGTATTTATACAGACCCCAGAAAAGCAGCTTATTATGGCAAAGGCTCTAGCTAGTCACTAAAAGAGAAGACCAAGAACCTAACCAACAGCAAAATTGCACAGCTGCTCAGGTAGTGGCGCACATCAAGTTTGTACAGTTTCAGTTTTAGCTCAATTTGCAGCAATGTTATTTCAGAGACTTCATTTTTCTTTCTTTTCCTTCCTCCCACCTCTTATCCATTAATCCCCATTCCATGTCTAGCTGTCAAGAAGTTACTGCTCCCTCAGTTGTGTCAATGTACTCAGTTCTATTACCATGCTCTGAGCCAAGTCTTTGATACTATCCATTTTTTACAGGGGGAAAGGAAGGGGAGATCCTTCTCCAAACATACTGGTTCAACTTTTTTTTTTGGAACAGGAACAACTAAATTGGGATAATTAAGGGAAGAGTAGCAGGACAAGTAGCTGGGAAGGAACTCCTTAAGCAGTCTGGTTTTGGAGTGCCATGTTAGGGAATCTCTCAGGTTCTAACAGGGCAGAAACAACTCAGAAGCAAGTACAGCACCACAGATACAGAAGAGCTTAATTCTACTCAACACCAAACATAGGTTTCAAAACTGCACATACCCCTCACTGCCTTACTGACTTTCCTAACAAAAATTAAATTTAAAAAGTGTGCAATTTTAAGCTGTTGATTTGGAAGTTCTGCAACAGTAAAGTGTGAAAAAGTTGAATCTATTTTTTTTGACAAGACATATGTTTGTATGTCCCATTTGCTGTTCATATATTGAACTGTTACTACCTGATCATATCTAGACATTGGGCATGATTTCCCTTTCCTAATTCCATGATGGCTACTTCTAATCACCTTTTTGTCCACATAATGTTCAAAAATAGTTTCAAGGATGCTTTTTCTCCACAATCTTCTCAAGACAAAGGTGAGGCTTCTCAACCTGCAGTTCCTCAGATCACACTTATCTGCCCTTCAAGATAGTAGTGACATTTGCTGTCTTCCAATCCTCGGGAGCCTCTCCCAACCACCATGAACCCTTCCTCCAAAGATGATAATCAAGAGTGGGCTTGCAGTGACAGACAGCTCCCTCAACACTTTTGGTTGCATCTCAACAGGTCCCATGGACTTGTGTATGTTGATTTTATTTAAATGTTCCCTTATTGGAGCCTCCTTCACACCAAAGGTAAGTCTTCACTGCTCCATACTCTTCCACCGATCTCATGGTCCCAGGATTCCTAAAGTCAAGTCTCACCAGTAGACTGAGACAACAAAGGCAGTGACTACCCTTGCATGCCTCTTGCATGCATTTGTCACATGATTCTCTGTTCCATTCAGAAGCAGTCCCCTACATTTTATCTACTCTTCCTTTTGCTACTAATACCCCCATAAAAGTCCTGCCTGGCGCATTTCATGTCCTTTGACAGACTGAGTTCCAGGTGGGCTTTGGCTTTCCTGATGTCATCCCTACATGCTCGGGACCGTGTCTCTATTCCTCCTCCGTCATTTGGCTCTGCTTGCACCCCTTATACACGTTCATTATATACTTTTGTTGGTTTGTTCATCCATGCAGGCTTCCCACCATTTTCACTTGCCTGTAAGTCAGGATGGATCATTCTTCAGGGAAGGAGGAGGGGAAGAAAAATCAACTAGCAACACCTTTGCTCACTGAGGCTGTATCCTATGGGATTCTTTCAAGTAGATCTCTGAACAGAACAGAGTCTATTCTCATGAAGTCCAAATTCATGACTCAGTTTAGGTTCTGAGTCACAGACCCTCAAAGCAGGGAAAAAAATGCAATGCAAAACTTTGGCAGTGCCTAAGACAGCCCATGTACACATGTCCATCAAAGAAGATTATTCAGAAGACTCAAAACTGAACGTAGCTGCCACATCAAAATGTACTAAGAATAGTGAGGCTTATTCATATAATCCTCTTTCAACTCTATTAGTCAGAGAGTAACTGCCATCCTTACTTTTTGAAGGTAGCATCTCCTAACTGTGATGCGGGCCTCCTTCGAGGGGACCCTCCATTCCCTCTGGAACACACTTAGTGCAGGTAAGAGTAAGAAAGGCCATGCGTGTGGCACATACTCATTAGGACAGGTTCATTTAAGATACAGTGCTCTGAAGCTTTAAACAAAAACTATCTTTGGAATAAAAATTCTCACTAGTAATCATGTGCTTCCTTTTGAGAAGAATATGAATGTGTTGGAGGTTCTCAGGCTTTTTTATTTTTCTTTTTACCATTAGCATCTAGGGTCAGAAGAAGCAGAATTTTTTCCTTCTAGCAGATTCACTGTAAGGTACAGCCTCTTTAGAGGGGAAAAAGCATTGTCTCACAGGAATGAGACTGTCTCCCTTTAAAATAGGACAAGAAAAGTCCTGAGACTTACTGTAAGCAGCCATTCGGCACTATTGAAGCAAGTAAAGAGATGGAGTGATTGCCAGTTCTACTACAAATGGCTTTGAAGACTAGGTTCAACTAGTTTGTGTATCAAACATTGAACCAGTGTACAAAAAACAGACAAATGTATCTGTTTATAGCAGGCATGAGCAAAAGGAAGACAAGACGAGACACTTACTGTATCAAGCATCTCTTTGGTATGAGCTGCAGACAAACAGAATCTGGCTCTGGACTCAATGATGGGAGTGGCAGGGAAGCCCACAACCACAACGCCAATGTTCCGCTTCAGCATCTCACGCCCAAACGCACTGCCAGAGAGAAGGAGATAGTCACAATTATTCCAGTGGCAGCAAAGCAGGAGCATGAAGGTTTCAGTATGTTAACCCACACAGGCCTTTGTTGAAGCCTTGTTTGAAGGCTGTAAGACCACAGTTTGGAGCTTCCAGTGCTTTCTTTTTAGAGGCAGAATGCCTGCCCACAAAAGCCTTTTTCTAATTCAGTCCCAAGGTGGTCCTTCTCAAAAGGTTTCACTGTATTAAGTTCTAAGAAAGCTGAAAGATTACATGTGGCAGAGACTGGTCTTTTAGCAGGCTGTTTCTAAATGGATTTGTAACCTAAGCTTGAAAATCTTTCAGATAGGAAACAGTGATTTTGGCTCAGAAGTTTGAGTATACAAGGAATCCCTCACACTGCAATGCCCCAAAGTGGATGTTTCTGCAGTTTCAAGATGTTTTGTCTTCCTGACTTTAACTTGATTAAAGTACATTATTGCATCACTTTTTAAGTATCATGGGAACCACTGAACTGCCACAGTAAATGGAGATAATCTAATATGATATCAAATATTTTTAAGGAAGGTGCAAAAATATCCTACAACTGCCACACACTATCTTCAACAAAACAAATTCTTAAGGAGATTAAAGAAATTAGTGGCTGTCAGTTATGCAATGAGAGGCACAAAGATCTCCATCCTTTCTGTAATGGCAATGCAGCTGTGGATGTTTCTAGAGGCCAGGCAAAATGGTTAATCCTTTTTGAACTGACCTTGTTCTGAGAAGTAGCAATGAACTTAAGAGGTTTATAACGACATATAAAAATAACATTCTTTTACTAGCTTTTTAAATTTTCTGCCACAACTGTTTTCCTTATAAATAGGTGCATCCTGATACACTTCATTGTGTATCCATTTAGTACTCTCAAACTATTTTAAAAACAGACTACAAGGGATAAAGAAATGATCAAGTAAACCTGATGAAGATTCTAAGGGCCAACTCTCATCAGAGCTCTCTGTTCTTGCTCGTTTCAAGTTACTGGCCCAACTAGTCAGCTAATAAACATTTCCATGAACATTTTCAGGGAAAAGATTGTACTGAATGGCAGAGCAGTTGGGCAGTGGAAATAGCTGCCTCTGCGTGGTGGACATGTACACTGTACTCTGCAGCACCCAGAAAGGTAATAGGCCTTTTAAACTTCGTTACATTGAGAAAGGTGGAGGAAAGACTGTACCTAGCTTCACAAAAAATGCTAGATGATGCTTGTTCCGTCACAGAACCACAGTGGTTAGCCAGACTGAAGGTTAAGCTGGTAAAGCACTAGAGATGTTCAGTGCAGCTTAAAATGAAATTATGCTTTTCAAATTTGAAAGTGTTGATTGAGCACTGCATTATACAGACACTGAAAAGTAGCAATCAAAGCCATCAGGTTTCTGTCTATGTTGCAAAAAATTTTTAATATATACATTATATATCCTTCTTACAGAATTTTAGCCTTAATTTTCCACAGAGCACCCCACAAGTCAACAAGCATTTATAAAGCTATGTGCTACAGTTGTATTAGTATTTCAAATACCAATACCTGAGTGATTAAATCCAGACTTCTTAAAAACTTGGGATTCATTAAATACATGTCATTGTGTCCCACTATGTCTTGCCCCTACTCTTTTCCTTTTTTTAATTTTCAGAGTTAATCAATGGAAATGTTGGCTCCTTCTGATCCAGGAGCTAGTTGAAAGACTTCCTCTAGTGACTTTTAATGTTAATTTCCATTCAATTTCAGCTTTTCTTTTGCACATTTATACACTTTACATATAAATAGAATGGAAACATACACACCCAAACTTTAAAACATGACACATAGAGACAAAATTGCTTCCCCAAAGTGCTTTCTTGATGTCCTAAGCTACAAGCCTCGATTTGCTCAAGATCACTTAGAGGAAGTTTCCATATTTTATAACACTCAGTAATGATCATAAAAGCAAAAATCAAATTAATCTTTTATTATATTTAGAAAACTCTTAATAGTCTTATACTATCCTAGCTTTAAAGAAGACAGATAAGTCATGCTGTCAAACCTACCCAATTTTTGCTGGCATGTACAGCATCAGAGGCACAACAGGGGAATCTTCATTTCCATAGATGATAAAGCCCATCTCTTTCAGTCGTCTCCTGAAATATCTCGTATTCTCTGCTAGCTGCTGCACACGTGCTCTCCCTGGAAAAGGAATTAAGGTGAGACTGTGAACTCAGTTGTGGTAACTCACATGCATAACTGCAACACAAGACCTCAGACTAAACTATAAGACATTAATGTACCACTTGTGCTTATGGAAGCATTACAAATAAACGTAAATTGGGATTTGCAGTTTCTTCTCCCTCATGGAACCAAGATTAATCATGCATTTCCTGACAAGTCTGAATGGACCAGAACAGGCACAACTAACTATCAAGTTCAAGCACTGCCTAGTTTTTCCATATCAGGTTTTCTTTCCATCAAGAGGTACCTGGCAAAAAAAGGCAGTTACCTGCTTTTAAACAAGATTCAAAGTTTACTCAGAATTCACTAGTAACTGTATCTCGAAGAGTTTGCTTACACTATGAATAATTAAGGGAATCCTATTGAATCAGCTGGGTCTGTTCACCATGTTTTATCCTGCTTGTCTGTATTAGTGGAAATTACCACTTTCCTCTTTAGATCTCCTTGCTGAACTATCATGTGGCTACTCCCTAACCTTTTTCAGTTAAAATGAGCTGGGTTTAAATTAAATCGATTACTTGTGATAATCCAGCTCACTTCATGCAAGCAGCAGCAGCCAATTTATCATGTATTCAGCCATTTCTGTATGGATTTTTTTACATTTGTCAAAATTAGTCCACAGGACATTAGACAGCTAGCATAATATAAATATTACAACTTTCAGATAGGCATAGAACAACCTGTTTATCAGTTAATTAAATTCTAGCCTAGCACAGTGTACTACATTCCAGTATTGCCCAGAAAAAGGGTCACATTATCTCACTTATGCAGATCATAATGCATTTCTGATCAACTAATACTCTAATGTGCTTAAGAGATCAAGCACTATACCATTGATGAGACTATAATAAGTAACACTTAAGTTACTTGTCTCTGGTCCACAAAATGTATTTCTGGATAATTGATTATCCAAACACTGTCTTGCCCAGATGGGTGATTCATATACTGAACCATTAAATGTACAGCAGTGCAGATCTGTGCCACATAATGAAGTTGGCTGCTAGACATTAATCGTCTTCCTTTAAAGTTGTAGATAACGTAAGGTAATTAACTACAAGGAATGCCAGGTCTCAAAGAAACATCCGACACCCACAGAGCTCTGCTCCAGGCCAGAATAAATGTAATTTTAAAAACCTATATAGTATTTGTTGCCAAGAGTATCAGACATTACACCCACAACCAGGCAATCAAAAGCAAAATCCCATCAAAGGCATAGCATAAGAAAAACGGATGAAACCTGTTAAGTTTGCAAAACTTGGCCTATCATTAGTGGGAAGAAGCTGGTATTTTTAACAGCACTGAGACTGCCATTTAAGACCTCTTCTTCTTCATTAACAGCATTATTTCTTAATCTTAATCCCCCAGAATTTCTGCAGAAGCTTAATTTCTCTTCCCCAAAAAGCAGTAAGATCTCAGTAAAACACAAAGGTCTCTTGAGCTTATAAGACTAATCAAGTCTTTTAATCAAGTCACATCAGATCAAATCCTCTACTGGAGACCCAGCTTTCACTTAGGTTTTCAGAGCAATAATTTGGTCATTTTAAATACCCCAGACTGAAAAATTAAGTTGAAAAAAGAAACAAACTCAATCAAATTAAAAGAATCAGGTGACTGCAAGATAGTAAAAATCGTCGGCCAAAAGCCACTACTTGCATTTCTAATATTGAGGCAATCAATAAATACACAAGCGTCCACAAGTTTCTGCAAACTATGTGCAGAAAAAAGCTGCTTTGGTACCTCCTGAGAAAGGTGCATCTGCACATCTCCTACACAGAAATGCACCAATTTCTCACATGTCACGTCAGTGATGTACAATTGCATCAAAATACAAATCAGATTTCACCACTATGGACTAGTAAGGTAATGTACACAGCTGCTGTGATCAGCCCCTCTCCCATGACAAGGAATGCAGATTTTGCCCTACATACATTTTCTCTGTGTTCCCATAAAGCATGGAGTTTACAGTGCTTTAAGCAGAAGGAACTTCATCACCGTTACGGTTTTCCCCCCTACACATTCACACCCTTTTCCGTGTTGTTGGGAGCCTTCCAGACTAAAGATTAAAGAGCAATCTTAATTTGTAGTTGGCCACTGCTTCACAGTCTTCTCTAAACTTCTTCCAATAAAAAGAGGTTATGATTTTAGATTTGTCCTTATAGATTGAAGAGTGCTTTGCGATGTAAACAAGTTTCAAGAACAAGCCTTTCAGTTCTCTACAGAGATGTAATCACCTATTAACAGCAACTGATAGATTTGGAAGATACTTGCCTTCTTCAGGTTTGTGGGTCTCAAAAGCCTATCAACTTTTACTTCACTCTAGAACCATCAAGCAACTTAATAAAATTATTACTTCTCTAAAAACTTGCAGCTACAATAATATTACCAAGAACTTGAAGACATATTCAGTGGCATCTGCTTACTACCCACCATATGTCATTACCATCTGAAGAGAACTGTATTTGTGGTGAAGCAAAGCATCAGGAATTGAACAAGAATTGGGCACAGGTTCCTTGTCCTCTGCTTGCCTTTCTCCCTACATCCTGTGCAACTACTCTTCTCTGCACTTCAACATATTTACTCTCCTATTCCACTGTAAAATCCTGCACTTGGAAGAGTGATGCCACATGCTAATTGAATAGGGTTTGCAATATTATGCAACAAGCATATACCCAGTGTGCAGCTCTATTAACACTTGCTGATCCAGCCCCACTGGTACACACCGGTGTAGCAGGCTGTTAACTGCTACTACAGTTCCACCATGTTTTCTGGGACAACAAAGACAAACCAAGCAGTGCTGGGAAACAGCAGTGAGTAGGTACCATTGCTAATCCCACTTGTAACCCAAACAGTGCTTGAGCATTCAGGCAGGAGCTCAAAATCCCTTCCCAGCCCAAGCATCTTCTGAAGCCCAGCGCTTTGTCATCATCTGCTCAACTGCAGGCTTAGAAATATTGTCAGGACTGCAGCAATTCTCCAACAGCCAGCTTTTTTGGCAGCATGCAGCTTCATTTTTAAGACCACGCAAACAAGGCCAGATCAGACACCACTCTGCCAATTGTTCTTGCATAGGAGTTGTGCAATGATTCTGGTAACATCCTTTCATCTAGGAAACTGGAATGTGATGATCTTCAGGGAAGGAAGAAAGAAAGGGGGAAGGAAGAGACGATTACTGGAACTGAGTTCTTCAAAAGGTTAAAAAAACTAGAATCGTTTATCAGATCCACTGATCTCAAGTCCCTCATGGGTCCTGTAAATGGCTTAAACTAGCTACTGACAGACCAACACTGGAATTAAAGGATAACTAATAACTTCTCCTTTACTTCTATACCCTTTTGCAAGTTTACTGCAGTCACATCAAAATTGCTCTTGCAATTTAGTAAAACACTTCCCTGCTTATAGTAGCCTGGCATCATTTAGTCTAAAGTGCACATATATCCCCTAAAGAGCACGCTGCTATTGCATCAGAAGTAAAGGTCACATGCCATCTAAAGGGGAGAAATACTCTCCTGTCACAAATATACAATGCAAGCAATATAATTTTTAAAATGCAGCTAACATCTCCCTGAAAAAATAATTCCAGCACCCTAGAGAAAGCACTCTATTACAAATCTAAAAGCACATGAGATGCATATTCTTTGCAACCACTGGAAAGTGTCTCTGCCAGGACAAATTCCCACAGGCTAAAAGAATGCCCCTGAGATTAGCTCAGTTAGAGCATGGTGCCAATAATGCCATGGTTGTGGGTACGATACCTGTACAGGCCATCCTCCTAAGAGTTGGACTGATGATCCTTGTGGGTCCCTTCCAACTCAGAATATTCAGTGATTCTGTGAATGATACTTAATCACTTGTGAAGGTCTCTGCTTTAGAGGTCATATTGTTCAAAAAGACAGAAGTTATAGTAAAAACAGGATGCAGAGAAGGCAGAATTACTGAATGCCTTCTTTGCATCAATCTTCACTGACAAGACTAGTCCTCAGGAATCTCTGACTCAGAAGACCAGGCAGGGTAAAGGAGTATTGTAAAGAAGACTTTCCCTTGGTGAACAAGGATTAGTTTAGAGAACACCTAGGCAGACTTGACATCCACAAGTCCATGGGCCCTGATGGGATACATCAACAAGTGCTGAGAGAGCTGGTGGACACCAGAGTGAGGCAGCTCATGGTCACCTTTGAAAGGTCCTCATGACCAGGAGAGGTGCCTGAGGACTGGAAGAAAGCAAATGTCACCCCAGTCTTCTAAGAAGCAAGAAGGAGAACCCAGGAAACTACCAGCCAATCAGCCTCACCTCAATCCCTGGAAAGGTGATCAATGGCCTCATTCTGGAGACCATCTCTATCCACATGAATGACAAGAAGGTGATCAGGAGTAGTCAGCATGGATTCACTAAAGGTAAATCATGTTTGACCAACCTGATTGCCTTCTGTGATGAAACAACTACCTGGATGAATGAGGGGAGAGCAGTGAATATTGTGTACCTTGCCTTCAGCAAGGCTTTTGACACTGTCTCTCAAAATCCTCATAGGCAAACCCATGAAGTGTGGGCTGGGTGAGTGGACAGTAAGGTGGACTGAAAACTGGCTGAACAGCAGATCCCAAAGGGTTGGAATCAGTGGCATAGGGTCTAGTTGGAGGCCCATCGCTAGTGGTGTTCCTCAAGGTTCAATACTTGCCACAGTATTGTTTAACTTGTTCACCAATTACTTGGATGAAGGGGCAGATGCCTCCTCAGCAAGTTTGCTGATGCCACAAAGCTGGGAGGAGTGAACAATATTCCACAGTGCTGTGCAGCCCTTCAGAAGGACCTCAACAGGTTGGAGAGATGGACAGAGAAGAATTGTCTGCAATTCAACAAAGGCACATGCAGGGTCCTGCACCTGGGGAAGAATAAACCAATGCACCAATACAGGCTGAGAAGCAGCTCTGTGGAGAAGAACTAGGGGGTCCTGCTGGACAACAAGTTGTTCATGAGCCTGCAGTGTGCCCTGGGGGCCAAGAAGTTCAGCAGACTCCTGCTATGCACTACAGAGAGCACTGCCAGGTCAAGAAAGATGATCCTACGCATCTTCTCAGCCCTGGTGAGGCCACATCTGGAGTGCTGTGTCCAGTTCTGAGCTCCTCAGTACAAGAGAGACATTGAGCAGGTTCAGGGGAGGGCAACAGACAGTTAGGGGATGGGCTCTCTTATG
>WBMZ01009291.1:0-59199 GCA_013400975.1 Atrichornis clamosus | reverse complement strand
GGGCAGAAACTGATACATAGGAAGTTCCACCTGAATATGAGGAACAACTTCTTTATTGTGCAGGTGACCAAGCACTGGAACAGATTGCCCAGAGGGACTGTGGAGTCTCCCTCACTGGAGATATTCAGGAACTGTCTGGACACAATCCTGTGCCATGTGCTCTAGAATGACCCTGCTTGAGCAGGGTGGTTGGACCAAATGACCCACTGTGGGCTCTTCCAACCTTATTCATTCTGTGATTCTGTTATTATCCAAGAGATATTTAAGCAAATTTCTTCCTGAGGTAGAAATTCAGTTGATATTGACTATCATTATTAGCGGGATAAAAAGGGAGCTGTACATTCCACCAGAGCAAATCTAAACTCCTTTTGCAATGGGTTTACCAATGATGCACACCAACAGGGAAATGCACCTGTATTTAACTTTACTCTTTCTCACAGAAGCTCATGCTTAAACTAACAGTACAGATACTTAAGGATTCTCAAACAACCCTTATTTGCAAAAGTCAGTTTATTTAATAAAAAACAATTGCTCAGCAATTAAAAATTTTTGCAAGGCCAGGATGAACTTAGCCTTTGGAAAAAAAAAAAGAGACTCACCAGTTCTTAGAGCTGATGTCTGTGTAACTTCTCAATTCCATGTGAAAAAAAATAATCTCTACAATGAATAAAGAACCCCTAGAATTTAAGTTACTCTCTCACAAAAATCTAGTATTTATAAAGTTTCTGTCATCTATTAAGACTGATAAATTAGCTATCATCGATGGTATTGGACACACAAAAAAAATTCAGTTCGACCAGGATGTATTTGTTTCCCTCCACCCACCCTTGATCTCTAAGCAGTAACTGGAGAGCAATCACAAATCTGTTCTAAACATTGCAACAGTTCATTAGCATGGCTTCTTGAGAAAGAAAAAGCACGTTGCATTATACAAAGACAGACTACCAACTGACACTGAACTCTGGGGGGCAAACCAACTTCAGATAGGCAAAAACACACACTGACAGGATTTTATCTGCTTGTCACCCTAGGGATCACTGTCTCCTGGATCTAAAACAAAGACACTAGGTGCAATAAAAAGGATAATATAATAAAAAGGATAATAAAATATGTTTACATTTTTAATTAATTCTTATAAAGACTTCAAAGCAAAATAGTAGGACACATCTTGAAAAATGGTTCCTAACCAGTGAAACTGTAAACTGTGGACAGTGAACAAGAGCACAAGCTCTTGTTGGTCAGCAAATACCGGTTCACATTAGGCAGTTATGATGAAGTTACTCTATATTCTTTCATTAACCAATCCTGTAGCTGTTCACCACATTAGAATTTTATTATTTACTTTGTTGTCAACATGGACAGTGAGACTAAACTAAGCAATTTCATGCCTTTACCTTATATACCAGCTGAAAATGAACATATTTGCTTTTAATGATTAAATGAAAAATTTAGAATAAAAATACCCCTTGATACGAAGAGATTGCAATTCAGTACGTGCAGAATCATTCCACTTGTTATACATATTTATTGGTCCAGTTACTCAGTCCCTCAATAACAGCTCATGCTGTAATGCAATCAAACACCTTCAGGTTCAGCTTTCATTATGTGATCAAGGAAATGAAAACATTTCTTAGCAGAGACTTTTAAGACCTCTGTAAGAACTTGTGAAGATATCGTCTGACAGTAGCCCACTGCCTCTGGTAAGACTCTATACGTGTCTAACAAGACACTGGTTTTGTTAAGATTGTCTGGTGCATATTAAGACATGTTTTAAATCACTGCAAGAAGATTATAGCAAATTAGTCTTAATATCACATCCATAAGGCATCTTTAAGATGAAAACTCTATAAATTCTTTGTGGAAAAGTTACTTTCAGTCTCTAATGTAATTTGCTTCGTATTTCTTTTCAAGCTTGTCCCATCTTAAAAACTCTTGCCAGCACAGAGGTGTTGGAGGTGAGAAGCATTATATTACCTACTGATAGATGTGCCATCCTTAATTTGTGGCAGAATAATTTCTCTTAGTAGAGCTTATTTCAGTCAAGGAAGGGATTTATTCAGCAATAAGTTTACCATGATGAATACCACAGGTTTACTGATGTTAGCATGACCTCAGCAGGTATACTTTACTAGGAGGGCTACGAATTTTGTAGGACTGCTTACCTGGGCAGGTTTCTGACTCCTGACAGCCACAATGCAGGGAGTAGAATAAAACTTTTCCCTCCCTTGTAATGCTTTCCCAGAAGTAAACAAGTTAATATTTTAGTCTTTCTTAGGAAAAAAAAAAAAAAATCAAGCTAACTAAAAGAAGGTACTAAACGCTCATGGGGATTGTGACAGCTCTGTGTGCGTGTGTACACAGAATCACAGAATGAATAAGGTTGGAAGGGCTCACAGTGGGTCATTTGGTCCAACCACCCTACTCAAGCAGGGTCATTCTNACAGGATTGTGTCCAGACAGTTCCTGAATATCTCCAGTGAGGGAGACTCCACAGTCCCTCTGGGCAATCTGTTCCAGTGCTTGGTCACCTGCACAATAAAGAAGTTGTTCCTCATATTCAGGTGGAACTTCCTATGTATCAGTTTCTGCCCATTGCCTCTTGCCCTGTTCCTTGGCTCCACTGAGAAGAGCTGGATCCCTCCTCTTGGCACTGTCCGTTCAGATACTTGTGTACATTGATGAGATCCCCTCTCAGTTGTCTCTTCTCAGAGCTGAACAGGCCCAGCTCCCTCAGCCTTTCCTCATAAGAGAGATGCTCCCATCCCCTAACTGTCTGTTGCCCTCCACTGGACCCACTCCAGGAGCTCCATGTCTCTCTTGTACTGAGGAGCTCAGAACTGGACACAGCACTCCAGATGTGGCCTCACCACGGCTGAGCAGAGCAGCAGGATCACCTCCCTCAATCTGCTGGCAATGCTCTTCATAGTGCATCCCAGGATACCATGGCCTTCTTGGCCCCCAGGGCACACTGCTGGCTCATAGACAACTTGTCCAGCAGGACCCCCTAGTTCTCCATAGAGCTGTTTCCCAGCAGGTCAGCCCTGCTGGAAAGCAGCATGAACACAGTGTTGAAGATCAAAGCAGCAGATTGCAACCTACTTTTTCAGGAAATAATGCTGAAAGGCATTTCATAACCTGAGCACTAATGTTTACTGACTGTTGTGTGCAATAAGAAGAGCTCGTGGAAAGGGTAAGTTCTGTAGCATCTACCATTGTTCCCAAAATTCCACAAACAACCTACAACCCAATTTTACAGAAATTTTTGACCATGTTAAGCTTACGACAAAAAAGAAAACAAACAAAAAAAAATCACAATCCACTCCAAAGGCACAGAACAATGTGATGCCATTCTGTCCTGCTACCCAAACAGACAATGGCTAAATACAACCTACATGGAAAAGATATGGACCAGGCTGCAATATTTTGTGGTTGCTTTTCTGAGAGTACCAGCATCAATGACATGGAAGATAAAGCACTATTTCACTAGCATGGATAGTACTTTTTCTCCATATACCTTGCTATCAATGGGCCAAACAGAAGAAAATAAGATATAATTTCTACTTCAAAAAGCCTGTATTTTCAGACATTGGGAAGTGCTTAACTCAAAATAAACTGGTGAGGAAAACTTGGTTACATATATAATTCTCTGGAAGTTTGTTTCTTCAAGTCAGAGTGATGCTATTATACAATCAAGCTTGTAAATTTTTCCACATTAAAATCCCCTTGTTTTTGCAAAGGCTTATACTTTCATTCTGTTTATTATTCCTACATTTCTATCTTTTGGTTGGCTGTTTCAGTGAAAGACATAATTCAGCATATTCTGTTTTGGAAACAAGCATTTTTCAATCTCAACCAGGAATTCAATATTCTTCTGCTGATTTAACAGATTCTCCACTAAGCTTTCAGAAGCTAAGTTGCCTCCCGAGGGCTTATGAAGATCTTTTGCAATGTTAACATAATAAGTCAAGTTGTTTTCTGGAGACTATACTTGTAAATACCTCATCATTAAAAAACCCAACACAACAGCCAATTTCATTTTTTTGAGAAGACATAAAAGCACTACTACCCTTTTACTGCCATGAACATGTTTTTCATAGAAGACATAGAAAAATCCCCTCTTGAAGGCTTCTCCTGAAAAGCATAAGTCAAGCATGACTTCCAATAACATTTGCATGATGACAAAAAAAAATAGCAAAATGTTTTTAGATTTGCGAACTAGCAGAAAGGACGTGCACAACTTAAGAATATGTGACTGGAAGCAAGGGTCACATTAGAAACAAAGTAGTACCTATTAGGATCTACAGTGATTAACTGAAAACCAGAGAATGTAGAGTGAGATTGTGAACTAAACACTACCGAAATACTAAACAAAATTCCAGTTCAACAGTAATTAAATGCCAACACTTTTACCTTTTAAGGAAAAGTTGCACTAAGAGAGATAGAGAGAACACAATGTTGTTAAAAATGCTGTAATGAATGTTTAAGGACCTAGGATGTTCTGATTTCGAGCCAATTTTAAGATGCTTATAACATCGTCTGTCAGAAAGTAGACTCATGACATGAACTCACACCCCAAGGCAGAAAGAGGGGTCAAGACCAATTCACGTGCACAGCCCTCCCATAAGGCATCATTCACCCAAAACAATAATGCAAAGGTGACCTACAACAACCTACTCTGTTAGCCTCAAAAAAAAAGTGATTTACAACAGCTCATAAATAAGATGGAGGTATAAAGCAAAGTTTCACTGGTTTCTTCTAAGAGATTGCTCTATAAAGGATAATAAAGAAAATTTTATTATACATTACATACAGATTTCTTATCTTTCAGAATACTTTTCCTATCTCATTGTTTAAGTTGCAGGGACAAGGTGGCTCCCCATGTTTCATTCTGCTTCCTCCAAGTTTTCTTCTATGAACACTGCATCACTGCCAATATTTGCAGTAAGAATTTTACATCCTCCCCTTCAGATGCTGTCTGCAGATTTTCATTACAGATCTTCAGAAAAGTATTATATACAATTACACAATGTAACCTGAGATTGCACAGAGATATATTAAAAAGTATGGGCCAGAATACCAGCTCATATCACCAAATGCCAAGAGAACCTGCCAGAACAATGAGAAACTTGAAGCAAGTAATTCAAATAATTCCTTAACTCAGTGCTATTATATTACTGTTTAATAGCTCAAACTTTAGTATTTAGCAAACCAGTCCGAAGACAGAATCAACTCACTGGGTTTTCAGCAGGGCTGATGGGGAATCCACGTTTAAAGCAAATTTGGGAATGGGAAGAGTATTGGGGCTGAAGCCTCGAGCCCGGGGTCACCAGAAGGACCGCGCACCTTCCACTAGAGGCCAGCGCTGCACACCTGGAGTCCCCGGCCGCGGTACCTGCTCACAGCACGGGCTCCCCACTAAAGGGCTGCACCGCAGCGCCGGAACGCCGTGCTTAGTTCGCCCAGGAGACGCTCAGGGGACAGCTGAGGCAAGTTATTTATTCTTCCGACCGATTTGCGTGCTTCCCGAGTTCAACACTCGGGAGAGAAACTACAAATAACACCGGAGGAGAAGCCCGGTTTAAGAGTGAGCGCACTTGAAAGCGTGGACGAGGAAATCAAAAGACGGCTGTGAGCTCGTGTTCGTTGGCCATATAGCAGCAGCATTAGCTACGATTTATTTTAGGAGAAGTGGTGAGGGGCTTGGCTCGTGACCATTTTGAGTTTAACCCCATGACTGTGGCTTTTAACAACACTGTATGCAGCGGATTTGCCTGGATTACGTGGGTACTCAGCATGGACCCACTGTAGAGGTGATGGTAAAAATGCTCAGTGCTTTAAAGGAGAGGGGAAAACAGTTAAATCTGATTTTTAAAATTGGCAACGGTAAAGCCAAAGAGAATCAGAAATGGAAAAAGAAGAAAAGAAAAATTATGGCTGATATTCTTGGCATTGAAATGTCTCAGAGAAATAAAATTTATGCTAATATTAAGTATCTATCATTGCATTTGTTATCAAACTAAACAGTTCCAGTGGAGTCTAAAGGCATGCCAAAAAACAGCTGGGTGCATGCATTGTGTACTCACTGAGTTTATATATACTGGTGAGATTGAAGCCTTTGGCATATTCTAGAGCCCAGAGGAATATTTTTATATTTGCACTTTCTGATTTTGTTTGTAACTACCAGCTGCATTTAGAGAACTCCAAAGCAGGCTGCTCTCCCCATGGACTTCATCATAAAGAGATGCAGCTCTCACCAAGAAGAGATCATGTCTCTTGATAAGACTGGAAAGATGCAATCTGTTAGAATCATAGAATGGTTTGGGTTGGAAAGAGTCTTAAAGATCATTTAGTTCCAACCCCTCTGCCATAAGCAGGGACACCTTTCACTAGACCAGGTTGCTCAGAGCCCCATCCAGCCTGGCCTGAAATTATTCCAGGGATGGACCATCCACCACTTCTTTGGGCACCCTGAGCCTGTGTTCCATAACCCGTGTTGTAAAAAAATCCTTCCTTATATCTAGTCTGAATTTACCTTCTTTTAGTTTAAAACCATTGCCCCTTGTCCTACCACAACACATCCTACCAAAAAGTTTGTCCCCATCTTTCTTACCAGCTCCCTTTACAGAAAGGCCACAATGGAGGCACCTTGCCAGAGGATCTTACAAATTGTTCGAAATAGCACACATTTGACAGTTTATTATTCTATTAATAGAAACTCTATGTTGGTGACCACAAAAGAACTGGACTGCTCTGGCTGCATATGCACTTCAAATATTGCAGTAGTAGCATTAACCAACCTTGCTGTAGCCAATAAAATAGTATTTGTAATAACAGGGTAAGTCTGATTTCTTCCTATTGTCCTGCTCTGTCTATCATTTAAACTTCTCTAGAGCAGTAACAATATCTGTACAGTAGTGAGTGCAACAGTCTGAGCTCATGTCAAAAGGTTTCTGCAATATGGGGACACAAAGATGTTACAAAATGACATTGTAATAAAATCAGCTAGAATGGCTGCTCCTCTGCGCACAGCCATGACAGTATTATAATTATTTGATTAGTCACCTTCTGCCTCAAACAGCAGGCTTCATCATGTGAGCCAAGAGACTTTGAAATAAGATATACATGCTGTGGAGACCAGCATGAATAAACATTTTAAGGAGTTAGTAAAAGCAGTGTTAAAACCAATTGATGTAAACTGAATCAGTTTGTTGAACTACAGGAGTCAGCTTTTCTACAGCAAAAATCCTTTTTATAAGATCCTGAAAACTCAAGCTTTAAAGAGACAGAGATTAAACCAGCAGAATTCTACTGATGCTACAAAAAAAAGACAGGTTAACAGTTCATCCTGCCTCAAATCTGGCCAATGTTGGCTCCTAAAATGAGCATAAACCAAACATTTAGTAATAGTTGCAAATACGTAAAATGAGTAATTCCCTTAGAGATGTTTAGAGTTGCTGAAACTTAGAAATTATTAATCCACAGTCATTAAAGTGGAAGGAAAATTATTTCTTAATAATCCAATTCTTTAAATATCTTGTGTGCATGTAGGTTTAATCTTCTGGGTGCACGTATATCTTTAGTAATCAACTTCTATACTTTTTGCCTTTGTAGTTGGCACAATTGTATAGCAACTTGCATCTTCTCCCTTGTAACTGAAACAAAGCTAATGTTCAGCCTTACATGTGTCCTTCACAGTCTCTCAACTACAGAATTCAGTAACCTACTAAGGACTCAGAGGAAGGCTATTATACATGAAAATAACACACAAAGTGTTAAGAAAGGTAGATCTAAAAATCCACAGGATAGAAGACTCCAAGCACTCCCTATCACTACAATTAGACAACAGTGGGTCCAAGTCTTTAATATATATATATATATGACTAAAGGGCTACTTTATCAAATGTAGCATCACTATCATATACTGTACCAGTGGCAGAGATTCTGATGAAGCCACGACTGAAACGTGAGATTGATTGACCTGCAGCGATCTGAAAACATTTTTAAGTTTTCTTGGGCTATGTTAGACTATTTCAAAGTATGCTTCCACTACTAGAGAAGACTTCTGTAACCAGTCCTAATAGTTCACAGAATGACTGCAGCCACTGATAAACTGAAGCCTTGGACAAGACTTGATTGCTCTCCATTATTGGAAGTGTCAGTCCTGAAGTACAAAGCTTAAATCTAAAATGCAAGAAAATAATATCCTCACTTGGATGAAAGTCGAACATCAGGAAGAAAAACTATTACTAAAAACTGTCAGTCATTCCTCTGCAGCAAGATCATCACATAAGTAATCCTCAGAGAAAGGAGAAGAAACTGACTGTGGCCCTGATGAGGCATATAAGTATAGTAGGAATTAAAAATTGTAATTTGCCTTAGAGAAGAACGTTTTTTTACCAGATGAAACACCTTTATTGGACTGCTTTGGTACTTCAGGACTACAGGGTGACTGAACATAGAGAATGGGATCTCAAAGATGTAAGTGGCCAAGGCAGATGCAAGAAACCTATCTAACCAATGGGTAAGTCTGAAAGACAGTAATCAGTTCCTCCAGAACTGCTGAGCAAGGGACATGTGACAGTTTAAACATGGCACAAAACAGCCTACTTGGCAAAGTAAGAATGTCTCCTTGGATCTTGCCTGTTTGCCAATTAGCACATCCTCTGTAAGTGTGACAATGTTCTACACATGAGCATCATTAAACTCCAGACAGAGGTTCCAAATGCTTTGATAATCTCCTGATGTGATTCTGCACTATCAGATCTGAGAGTATGTAATGTATCTATGGTCTGTCCAAGAAACTAGGTGCTAGAATTATCCTCACCTGGCCAGGTGTAGTAGAATGGGCTACTGACATGTTGTATTGGCTTGTCAAAGACCATCAGAAGAAATCTCATCAGAGGACAAGTCAGCTTCCCTGACCATAGGCTGGAACTGTCCATAAGCAAACATAAATCACCTACGAAGCATCAGGAATTGCTATCATTAGAAGTGTCAATACAATGAAGTAATTTTAGGATACATCCTGCACAGACAATGACTCTGGAAACAACTGCTCTACACCTTTCCTATGGTATAAAAAGCACTGGAAAAGGCTTTTGAGGAATGTAAAAGAAGCTCTGCAGGTTTATTATTCTCTGTGTAAAAATAAAAAATGTCCCAAGTGGTGAAAACAGCTGTTAATGCTGTGGAAGGTAACACTTTTACTTTTCACAAATCCTTTAGATTGGAATAGATGTCTTGAAATCAGCCTGGATCAGATAGAGCAGGTTGCCCAGAACTGTATCTAGTTGGGGTTTTGACTGTCTCCACAGATGGAGACTCTACCATCTCCATAAGAAGTGTGTTCCAATGCTTGAGCATCCTCACAGTTTCAGTTTTCAGAAACACCTTCCCTCTTTGGTAAATCCTAAAATTATCAAAAACTTACAATTTACTAGGTATAGAAAACATTACACACATTAATTAATACATACTAAAATTATACATATTCAGTTCTACCTGGTACTTTTAGCTGCCTTCCACAATAGAGGATAAAATTTCAAGTCTATCGATTTGAGAGACTAATAATAATGAGCACTTTGTAACTTCCAGTCATCAGCAAACTGCACATGTTAGATATGAGGCATTAGCCTAAATGGCTTGAAGATGCTGAGGTATTTTGCCCACAAAAGGTGAAGGTATAAGCTGCCAAACTCCAGAATAATACACATCCGGTTCTTATGTACCCTGGCAGCCAAACAGTGACTCAAACTTGCCCAGGCACTTTGCTCATTATACATAGAATTCTTGACTGAATTTTAGTAACAACTCAACATGGCTTCAGAGTTATTTTAACCTGTGGCCAAACCCCAAATGCATGTCCAAACTGCCTAGCCACAGAAATAACACACATAGCAATGCCAGGTTCAAAGTGTTTTCTCTTTACATCTAAATCTAAGAGAAATGTTATTCATGCCATACTGTGCAAATATAACTGCAACGATCCAACTCTAAAAACAGAAGTGGTAGGAAAGTAAGAACTAGTAATGAGTGGTATTATTGCTACCTCAGCCAAAATAAAAAAGACTGAAATGCTTTGCAGAGTTAGTTGATGACACTTTCTTCTGCCACAACTAGCCTCAAATGATAGCAAAAGAACATAGCAAGAAGAAGCTTCATCACAGTGTTGCTGGGATTATGTTTTTAAAGCAAATAAAAACAACAAATGGCATAAATTTCTAAACCAAAACCAGTAAGGTATGGCAAGAGAAGGTAAAATTGTGTTCTGAAATAAAATCTGGAAGCAGAGACCAGCCAACATCCTCAACAAATCAGACACTATAGGAAGTCACATGCAGTATGTCCTACTCGCAAACATTTAAACCTGTCTTACAGTTATAATTCAGACATTATGAGAACCAAAACTGCCTCTTCCGTCCAAGACTCTTGCAGACATTTCTGTTTAAGGATCACCATTGGCTCAGATGTTCATTTTTGTCAGGGCACAAGAATAGAGCCTGAATGTATCATATTATTAAACAGTATCATAAAATTAAACAGGTTAGAAGAAGAAATAATACTTTGGCTGGGACAGCAAGAAAAAGAAGTAGCTGGCAGGAGGACAAATTAGCTAGCAAACTACCTAACACCACACTGAACTATTACTTGTAAATGTAAACTGACTACTTGGCAAGCTTTCAGAAAAAGAACCTACCTCCCTGAAGCTACAGCAACAAACAAGTTCAAGTACAACCAGTCCTTGAGAAAAACCCTTTAATAATCTGCACTATTCTTACTGCTAGGTGAGAACTATACTAACAGTCTTTGGGTGGCAAAGTAAAATAAATGGTGCCAATTACACCTGAAATACTCAAGATTTCCATCATCATTTTTTCAAGTTCTCCCTCAAGAAATTAGTGGAACTGAACACGCAGCAAGAACTAGTTCCTAAAAAATCCTAAAAAATCCTACCTTGCTTTCTGAAATTTTTCTTTAGAGGTACATCTAAAAGTAAAAAAACTGAAAACTTTGTGACTGGCTGGACGTTAAATCATGACATCAAACACAGGGAAATGTGTCATTTATATAAACTACCTTTATTTCTAATTTTCTACCAATCTGGATATGAAGCTTTTACATCACCCATTGCTACCAAAAAGCTGCAGCCTTGCCAGGGCCATGTAATTTATCACAACCAGATGGTGTGCTGTCAATAAAGGAGGGACTGCTATCATTCCATGGCAGAATAATTACCTTTCCTTTGAACAAAGGACAATGTTTTCAATAAAAACCCAAAGCTGTTTAATGCAACTTCCAGTCTGTCAAGACTCCCACTGTGCAGCTCCAGGATTCATTAGACTCACAGAAGTGAAGGAGACCATTTGCTAAAAACACAGCACAAGTCTCTCAGATGGCATCGATGACACACAATTAAAAAAAACCAAAAAAATAGAGACATTATGAATCTTCTTTAAAATCTTTTTGCATAGACTTTCTTCACCACAAGTTTTACAGGAAAAGTAGCTGTATTGCATTAAAATGCCACCTACATCCCAGGCCCTTTAAATAAACTATGGAAGATCTTCACTGCTCTGTTATGCACCTCTTCTGGCTTTGCATTTTTGCATCTCAAAAGCAGGAGTAGGAACATTTATTCTGGGAGGAAGACTAATATGTAAGGATTGTAAAGCACACAGAATTAAAGGTTAGCTAGCAAGCAAAGCTAAAGAAGAACTGAAAGCCATCTCTTACAGACCAAAACACTACAGGGTTGACACTCCTCTGACATCTGGAAACATATGGTGATTATACTGGAGTAATTCAGAGGACTGGACCCTGCACTGTAATTAAATAAGTTACAATACAACCAAATGGTACCTTCACTTTGAACCATGCAAGAAACTGGATGAATTTCACGACATACTAAATTTCCCCTTGAGTTTCAAACTCCGCCAAATAAAAAGCAGTAATTATTTGAACACTGAAAGCATTTTCTGAGCCTACTTCCAAGCCAAAAATTGACTTTCAACTTGCACTTCTTTCAACAGTACATTTTTAATGAAGTGGTTAAGAAACATATCCTTTTTTCATAACACCAGAATATTTTGTTCATCTTGAAAAAGTAGAATAACTCTCTGTATTGGGAAATTAAACATGAGCTTAAGGAAGCCCAAGTGTGACCATTTCCAGGAATTACATCTAACAGAATACAACAGAAATGTTCATGTAGTTTCAGTTCCACAATGATAACAAGTTTATTAAAAGGTGGCTTAGCTCAGTTTACTTTTGACTGACCCTCTCTTTAACTAAGATCAAATAAGTATATTCTTTTCTTCATGTAGTAGTTGCCTAAAGGATGCTACTCAGATTCTATTATATTTTACACATAATTTACAGTCTTAGAAGAAAAGTATATTCAGGCAAAATATGATAGAAAACAAAAAAACCCAAACAACCACAACAGTTGAACAGCATTTAAGACTTTGAACAAATCTTAGCTGACAAATTTCTGCTCATCACCTCCAGAAGCTATAACAAGTAGCTGATGACTTACCATCCAGAAGACCCCAACTCATGAAAAAAGGACAGAAGATAAAGCACGATCCTTTGGTTCTTCTAAGAAGCACAGTTATGTGCATGAACAAAAAGCTTCACAGGGAAACAGTAAGTTGTCTTCTCTGTCTGAATGAGCAAGGGTGGCTCTTACCTTAGGACACCAGGGTCCAGCCCCACCAGAACTTCAAATATCACTGGAAAATCTCGTTGTTGTTTGCTCTTAATGAGCACATGCGGTGGGGACATAATGCAATGGAAACAGCAACTGATAAACTTTCACAGACACACAGATACAGATCTATTTTCACTAACACTTAAAACTCTCCCCAGATTTTGAGCATTTCTTGCACCTATGCAGTAGCCTTCAAAAGAGATTTTGCAGGCTTCTCCAAAGCCCAGACACAGGTGTGCAGCAACTCAAGCGCAGTGTGCAAAAGTGTACACAAGAAAAAGCTCAATGTCCTTCAAAAGCTAGAGCCTTTTGCTTGTGTTCCAACATATGGCAATTAGTCTCACCTTGATAACAAAATATTTCTACTGTTCTTGTTTTGTACGATATTGTTCTCTCCAACTCTGCCATATTATACAGAGAATATACTACAAAATCATCTTTTTTGAGATGCTCCAACAGCTATACAGCATTAGTGTTGCCACTACTATTAAAGCGACATTAATGAAAAAGTAGTGAAAAGAGAAACCAGTCAACTTCCAATCAAGCTAATGGCAACTGAAGACATTTGTCTTTACAAGAAAACAATACATTCAGAACGACCAACATCTGGTGCAACAGTACCTGGAAAAATAAAGCCAAAGGACATAGGCTACACCACAGCACAGATGATCAGTTCCTACTTATGTCAGCACTCACACTAAGGCAGGTGCAGACTATAGCATATTCAGAACCTTCCTCTTGATCAATTTCCTGGTCCAGTAAATGACTGAAGAAGTGATATCAGCTTCTAATTAACAACATACTAAAATCATGTAATACAACTCTAAGGGCAAACATGTCTAAACAGTTTTCATGAAGGTTTTATTATGACTTTTCCTTCTAGTTTGTGATTTAGATTTCCTAATTAATCTGAATTTTCTAGAGCCAGCAACTAAATTAACCTATTTAATTAACTGAAACACTTTAGTCCCTCTTGACAGACAGATGAATTGGTATCTGCACTGAGATGTAATTAAATGAAACAAGGGGACATCCTCCCAGAAAAGCCTACAACTAACAAAAAACACAAGACACCAATGATCCATTTTGCTAAGGTTTGTGTGAGCTCTAACGAAGCGACTTTCAGTACAGTTCTAGGGAATATAGATTTTTAAAGGCTCCACTGGCATGCAACATCATGGGTTGCATACTGACTAGCATTTTAAAAAATACCAGATATTTTCAGCATTCTGATAAAAATATAGCCAGTAGAATACACTGGTTATTTCAATGGATGAACTCTCTCCTGTTTAAAATACTGCTCCACAACAACACAACTCTTCGGTACATCCAAAAGACAGGATTGTTTGTAATTTAATATGGAAACATTTCAGCTGTCTAATACCAGAATAATTCCTATGCAAGTCTGGCATTTGAGACATGCCACTTATTTGTCACAAGTGTGTGAATTTTTGTGCCGTTATGTGTGGCTCATCAGTTGATGCCTTGGCCATAACAGTACCTCATCCCACACATTCGCTCTCAGGTTGCTGAAGAGATTGGCCCTCTGAACCCAGGGCTCTTTCATCAGACCATTTAATTGTTCTATAAGGTACATCAAGTCCACAGGAGTTCACAGCTAAAGGAATACCAACAGCCTAGTCTGTCTGTAATTCAAGAAAATGCATGTGTTTACATTTGTCAACCTTTAAAAGAGATCTTAAGAACAACTGGGCTTGTAGCAGTAACCTTCACAAGGTTTAGCACTTGAGCTGCAGTGCTTTTTAAATTTAAAAACTGCCCTTTCCCTCTGTATAGATAAGAAAATGACTCACAACAGGGATATGGAGCCATTACCATCTCAGACTCCCTGTGTGATAATTAGAGGAAACGATCTGCTGACCTCAAGCAGTCTTTGAAGTCTACACAAACATTACCTAAAGAAAAAGGAAGGACTATTCAGCAGGACATACATCCCTCTGGGCCTGCCTCTGCAAAAGCACTGCTGGACTGGTTCTTCTCTCAAAACCTGAAAACACCTCAGCTGCCAGAAAACTTGTGTTTATAGACCATGTCCAAGGACTGCTGTGAAACGGACTTCGTATATCAGTGTTTCATTTAAGCCTAACACACAAAAACTGTCATGAGGCAAGCTCTGATTTATTTTCTTTAGGTTTGAATTACTAATAAGTTAGCATCAGGGAAAAACAAAACAGATCAACCACAAAAAGAGGCTCCAAATCCCACCACAATTCCCATTCACATTTATACAGGCTTTTACCTTATGCAAGACAGCATGCAAAGTAAAATGGAATTGCTACCATTGTTTAGTGTCAGCAGATCCTTGATCTTAAAGATACAGAAATTATAAAATAGTAGAGCCACATTGCATAAATAATCTACTGGAGTTATCCATATAAATGAGAATCACGTCCTTAAACATAATGCCAACTTGCAATTTATTTTAAGAACTCAGTTTCAAGAGATGAGAAGTCATAATACAGTCTCTTGCCACTTCTCTGCATAGTCAAAATGCACTTTGTAGTACAGAAACCTACTTTTTTAACACCTAGGAAAGTCTTTCAAAAAGCTGCTCGTTGCTGGTACCATCAGATTCCTTAATAACTACTAGAAACTGGTGTATCTAGTAATCTGCTTTTAAATGTTTTCCCCCAATACTAACTCAATGGTATACCAGACACTGCACAAACAGCAACTATCTCTACTTTAAAGTTCACACAACACAGAAAAAAAGACCCCATGCTCTCCATTTGTGTTTAGTGTGACTCTTCATATGAAATCCACCTAGGTAGAAGTAGGATTTGATGTATATGATGAAGAATGGATCTCGTCCAAGGCAACAATAACAAACAAAACCAAATCAAGTCAGAAGGCTGTCAGAAACATACAAGCCCTTTCCTCTTAAAGCAGAATTCAAGATAATGCCTGGTCAGTTAAGCTGAAAAAATTATCCATCAACTCTATTTTACCATTAAAAAAAGAACAAGAAAGCAATAGCATGTGTCTGTGTATCTAAAAAAATCAGTAAGATTGACTGAACACAAGATTATTTCATATGGAAAGAATTGCATAGGAGCAACAATTACATTTCATGGTCACATTACACTCATCTCCTTTGATATGTTTCAAGCACTGTAATATAGTATAACAATGCTGCAGTGAGAGACTAGGCTCATGAGATCCAGAAGGCTTCCCTAATTCCAACCTCATAAGCCACCACCCTATTTTTCCACACAGAACTTTCCCAGAGGCTGAATTTCTACTGAAAGCAGCTCAGATTCTCTCTAGAGCTATCACAGCTAAATAGAATAGCTATACAGACAGGCCAAGAAAATCTACTGCGATAGAAAGTGAAAACAAAAGCACACTACCACCTCAATTTCACTCTGACACTAGCTGAAGGATCTTCTGAAGAACAGCAGTATTGCCTGCAAGAATTGCCCACCACCCTCCTAGGCAATCCCGAAAGCAATTTCTGAAATAGCTGTTCATGTTTGTCTAGTTGCGCTGCTGTCACATGGCTAAAATTCACTGCATCCTAACAATTATGTTTTACAGTTGTCTTTATTTTGAAGTTGAATGTATAAAGCATTGGTTCAGATCAACAGGTAATTTTAAAGAATGTGATTAGGGCTATCCCTCCAGAACAAAGAAATTAAGTTTGTGTTGCCTGGGTACATGCATTATCTAACTGTACATACTAATCACTGAGAGGATTTGTGGGACTGTATTAACACTACTTACACATTAGCTCATATAGATTTTGTATTATCACAAACGCATAGCCATGATAACAGCATTCATAATCATTGCAAAGACAGCTGTACATATCCTGTTTGACAGCTATTCTTGTGTCCTGCTGAGAAAAGAAATGTGTGCTTGTCAGACTATTCTTCTGAACTAGTTATAGCACCTTCACCATAAAGTCAGAACCATGAAAAAAAAATCACTTTTACACAGTTTCAATAAAATTTACCTTGCCAAATTAATTGCATTGTCAAGAAATGCAAGCATTTAAAACCTTATATTTTCTTTTTATTATGATACCATGGACACTGAAATTTAAAAAGCACATCTTTGCTCTTAAAAATCTCAAGAGAAAGCATCAGTAAAGAAGAGACTGAAGAAAACAGACTCAAACCTTTGTACAGTACAAATAGGTTGGCAGGCCTTTATGGCAGATTGAAGCCACAGAGAACAAAAAACATCAGGAACACATACAAACACCACATTTCTTTAGAAGCTAAGGAATGTGCAAGCTTTGACAAAGCATATTATATTAAGGATGTTTATAATCTACTTCCATGGAGACAGTTCAGTAGCTTTACAACATAGCAACAAAGAGTGTGAACTATATTTTCCATCTGTTTTGTGCAGACTTGTTTTTTTACAGTGGAAGTCAGTATCAAAGCTAACTGTTCCTTGGGATTTTAAACAGCAACACAAGGGGATAAAGAAATCCTCTTTTCCTTTGCAGTACAAGAGAAGACGAAGGATATGAATGGCTATTAAATATATATACAAATATATGTAAAGACCTCTTCACGTTTCAAGCGGAAAGCATTACACATAACATAGAATTCACCTCGCTTCAGCTAGTATTACCATTTATTAATTGTAAAATATCATACAGATATAAAAAAACCTTACAGAACCAGATAGATTATCACCTCCAGCTGAACACGTACGATAAGAACAGCAAAGCAGCCCACTTCCACATTTTAAGACAGCTGTAATCAAAAGATACTGTCAGTATAAAATATGAATTCATCTTTAGGTCAAGCATGAGGAGAACAAAAACACCAGCATTGGAAGTATTCCTTCCATCTCTAAGGTTCATTTATAGTGGTAAAGCATAAAATAAGTATAAGCATAAAATCTCTTCTGAAGCTATCCACTTCAAAACAGCTAAAACAAGTAACAAAAACCAGCTACTGTACTCCTATATTATTAGCACAAGTTCTGCCATGCTGCTGCTGTTGGGCTGGAGTTCAACCTATGTTACATGGCATAGCTGTCCTCTACATGCAAAGACCACAAGAAATAGTACAGAAAACCATATGTGTTTTTGTGATCTTTTCCCAGAACACAAAAAAGCTAGAGCACACACCAGCTTTTCCAAGAAAAAGCACAATGCTTAAGCTTAATAGGAGTGATCTATACAGGTAACACTTTAGATAAAAGGTACTTGAAACACTCCACAGTATGTTACTACTACAGAAAAACAAATGTGTATGGAATATACAGCCCTCGTGGCCACACATTAGACTACCCTGAAATCTAAAGGGGAGTCACTGCACATGTACAACCTGTGTAAGGAAAAATCTTGCTATGAAAAATATTGCCAAAGTCCCTTATATGAGCCTTCAATCCCACTGAATACATCAAAACTGAAACTTAAGCTCTCTTATGAAGACTACCACATGGATCCAAGACCATGCTTGAGCATCAGCAGTTTCTCCCACCATTCCAATAAATGCCATTACAACAAAACTACCAAAACCCCTGGATTCTACATATCCACCTCCCTGAACACCACATATTTCCCCTTGTTTAGCAGGTATCTACAGAGCTTTCATGAAGACAGTTATGCAAATCCTCCACTTCATAATGACTTGTCAAAAGAACTCATCCCAAGACAAGACAAACACTTGTAGCAGAATATTTTTAATCTATATAGCACTTTCCAAAGGCTTCCCTTGGTACTAAAATTTCCAAGTTAATTAGGTACCAAAAACCTATGGACTCAACCAGAATATTAGGGCACAATATCCAGAATGAACAGGCTACAAGCTACTAACTCCTTCTTCTCAAAGGAGAAAATCACACACACACAAAATGCACTCCCAACAAAGTGGCCATGTAGCCTTCCTCTACTCCAAACTGGGCTCATTTCTCTCAAAACATAGTGAAGAAAGAAGGTACAAATATGAAGCATTATAAAAATGAAAAGGATTAAAATCCAATAAAAATGACTGCATACAACACAGGTTATAGTTAAAGTTCAAGGTTAGAAAAGGTGAAGAGTCTGACAACCATGCCTAATGTCACAGAATGCACTGTGTTAACAGGAAATACCTCCCAGAATCAAACTTGGAAAAGAAGAATCAGCTCTGTTGTGTCCAGAAAAAAAGAAAAGCAATTTTTCCCTAAAATTCTCAAATACAAGAATAGTCTTGAGGGAAATGTAGCAAAGAATAGTCTGTGCAGTTTTATGAAAAAATTATTTATTAACAGTATTAATATTTAGTCTGTCAGTATATTTATCCTGCCATTAGGCACACCTCTAAGGAGTTTGTGATGCAATCCATAGACTGGAGAAGATATCCAAGTACTCAACTGTAGAACAGTAATTCAGTAGCTCTTCTGACTGATCTTTAATACACTACCTTCCCTGTGGAGTTCTTGTTGACTGGTCATAAAAATTTGGTTTTTTACTGTACTGTTTTTTGAATTTTACATCAAACCATTATCGAAGCACAAGGTTTTACACATCCTTAGGCCTTAATCTATTCTTCTGAAACTCAAAGCCAGTTCCGCCAAATAGAGGGATTTGTATGCCACATAAACCACAGGCAATAAGGTAGCCATAAGAGTGCAAATTAACTAGAGATGACTAGCAACAATCTTCTCCCTCATACTGTACAGCTGCATTAGCCACACACTGAAGTGCTGCTCTTAACTATAAAATCAGATGGGAATGCACTAAATGCAAGAAAGAGTATTCAGCAAAAGTCAGTCACACTGACTGATTGGTCACACACCATGTCAACACCTTAAAAGATTCTAACACCTTTGTTCCTGAAGCAGTTGGAGTAATGCTCAAGTTCTAGCACAGTTTGTCATTTGCTGGAAAAGACACACCAGCCAGCCATAACGTGTCCACTTTTGGTTAGAAATAGCCAATAATCAGCTTCATCTACAAAGCAACAAATAGAGCTAGGGCATCCTTTCTCTTAGCTGGATAGTGAGGTATCCGTGAGGGGATATCACCTGAGGGATGGGATGTGTTTGACTACTGTACTCCTTGGCAAACTCCTTTGGGAGACGGCAGCCATAAACACTGAAGTACTGCCTTCTGGACAAACTGAACAGAAAACAGCTCTATAAAGAAACGATGCCAAGAGTGCTATGAAACAGGCTCCATGAGCTTGAGATAGTAATTATATCCTACACAGAAGTAAGCTTTGACCATTAACTGATACTGTAAGGTACAAGGAGGAATATTTATCTTTGTGTTAGCCTGGAAATCCAGAAAAGCAGCCTGGCAGACAGACTACCTTCTACTATGTCTCTTGGTTGCAGAATCCTTTAAGGGATAAAGAAAGTGAACAGAATAGTCCTCAATATCTACTTTTCATCAGTGGTACTAAATGCGACCTTATGGAATGCAACACAGTAAGTTCCAAAGGTCTTTTTGTCCTTCAACATGACTTTGATATACCTCCCAATGTAATATTGCTACAGATTTCACTACACAAGGCACAACGGGAGAGACAGGATGATGTGAGTGTGTATGTGCTCTTTACTACTGTCTCCTAAAATTAAGAATTTCCACTCTGAATTAGTTGTTTGGTTTGTTTGCTTTTTTTCAATAGGAAGCTTATGTATGAACTCATTGAGAAGGTAGTACCTGAGTCTTTCACAGAACATGTCTTCATACACCTTTTTGTAAAGACTTTGATCCATTCAATAAGAGGTCCTGTACAAACTTTCTCCTTTGACATCCAAGATTCTTATAGCCAAGTTTGTCTCATGATAAAAGCTATAGCCTGCAAATTTGCCACCAAGTCAGAGCTGCCCACATGTGCCTGTATATCTGTTACAGTAGCCATACTTGTCTTTCTACAGTGTGCTCTCAGATTTACCCTAATATTCTGCAATAATTTCTACAAGAAGGGTGTTGAGCTTTCCCATGTAAGTTGCATTTGGCAAGAAGCTTCTGGTATCCTACTACCTGGAACTGCAGTGAGGTGGAAACATAGGCTTTGTGCCTGAAAAGGCCCAAACCCTGGAGACCTTGTCTCTCCTGTGACATTTACAGACTTGTTTTTCCTGCACAGTTCTGTTTTCCAAGGATCCTGGAAAGATCAAAGCTGTGCATATAAAACCCACAATTGCCTCTGCAATGCCAGGTCCTGAACAAAAAGTTACTTGTCAGGAATATAGCTATAATCCTAGAAAAAAACTATTTTCAGTAAAGATTGGAAGTACTAAACGTTTTGCTTCCAGCTCTTGGTACAGTTATTCTGCAAGAGTAACACATTTGGTTGCACAGAGTACTTAGTTCTAGAGATGCTAGTTGCAGAACAAACAAGTTTTCCACTGCTCATTCCCAGCCTGAGTTTGCCAACACACTTACATGATACAATAATAAGCTGAACAGCTAGAAGGCAAGCTTGAAAGTCTTAAAAAGTTTCAGAAGTATTTTACTGGCGCCTTTTTTTTTTTCTTAACAATCCCAGTGTCCATGGACAAACAGTTAAGAAATCTTAGGAGCTGCTAGCCAACATGAACTTGAGAAGCATGCATACCCTAATACATTTTCCCCCATGTAAGCAGTATTGCAACCACAACTTTTCCACTATGCAACAATTAGGCAATAACCTGAGCATTAAGAGAAGCTTACTTGTGGCAAAAAGAAGCCCTACAGGTTGATTCATCCTGTCCTTGACAAGTCAATCTGTCTTGAACTCAACCCTACTACTGAAGTTAGACTGCAACAGAATCTGCTCAATCTTATTTAAAGTAATCTCAAATCTCTCCTCTGGCCATACGCTCTTAAACACATTAATTGGCATGCAGGTTTTTCAGGCAGCTTCTTTCTTCAAAGATTAAATCTGTACTATCTAAGAAAGTTTATTAATTCTGAAACATTAGCAAACATCTGCACACTAGCAGGACAAAAGCTCACATTGTGGATTGTCAAGATTGTCTGCGTTTGGGAATTTGTTGTAGGCCAACAGCATTGATGTGAAATGGCATGCGTTGACCTCGTGCCAACCACATTTTCCATCAGAACCCACTAAAGTAGGCATGGACAGTAGTTCAGCTGGCCTGCGAGTCCCACAAAGCCCAACACACCTGCACACAGAAAGTTCCTTACTGACTACTGCTTGTTTCCAAAGAAGATAGAAACAATTATACCATACAGTCTTCATAGAAGTCTGTATACTGCAGCCACTATTGTGGTACTAGCATTAATTTTTCTATGTAGAAAATTAGTGTAGTTGCCTGGACTGATGATAGGAAGTAGTGTTTATGTGGGTCATTCAGGTATTTTCTAAAAACTCTGCTCTAGTAAATCAAGTAGGTACCATACCAAGAACCACGAACTCTATTTCACACTAACCCAAAGAAAGACAGAGTGCACATCACCTCATGTGTCATTACTCCTGTTGAAATGCTTTACCTTTAGATTTAAAAGCATTTTAGTTGCACTGTTGCTAACAATATGTCCTAGTAACCTGCTACAAGTATTTTCTCCTTTCCCTGTATGAGCAGCATATCAGCATTCTGTAGAAACCTGGCACCTCATATGCTATTGGGAGTAAAAAGTGAGCCACACGTTTTAAATCAAACCTAGTTTAAGAAATGAAGAACAATTCAGTGACTTCAACAAAGCCAGATTTCTAGTTGTATTTCTGCTATGACATATCAGTGTTTAGGCTATGAAATCATAGGATGACAGCTCACACCTGAACAGAAATAGCAAGAACCAGAATGTTACAAGAACAAAGCAGGTGTACACTTATAAAGGTTTATAAGCTCTTATACAAACACCACAATGTTGAATAAAGTCCAAAAGAAGAGGCACTGAAGAATTCTCACATTCCAATGTACAACACAAAGGGTACAGCTCTGCTAATGTCTGTAAACACTCTTCAAAGCATCAAAGGCAGAAAGATTTCTCCTGCCCAGCCCACGTTAAAGCAATTTTTCTGGAGGCTTGCCATGCTCTGTGGGAGGGAGGTAGGGGTGCAGCAACAATCTGGATTTAAAAGATCCTCAGCTGGAAGCACAAATACAGAGAAAGATGTTTAGAACTGTTAGACCCCTGGAGAGAAGCAGGAAACTCTCTTTATGACCCCCAGAGTATTTGTTTTTCCAACAGTTTCCCAGCTCAGCTTGAGATTCTCAAGGGCAACAACAAAAAAAAGTTTTCACTTTGCTCAAATTAGTGTTGACTGGTCCCCAGGTTCCCAAGGTGATAATTTAACACCTCATTAACAAGTGCATTATTGGAGGAAATTCAAATGAACCGATTTTAATGATAATTGAATGTTTTCAACCTCAGCCTGCAGAAGGAGTATTTCCTCCTTGGAGTACAACAGCAGTCACTACTTCTTGGGGATCTACTGCTAACAACGGCAAGGTACAGACTTCATTTATAAATATACAATAAGCTACTTAAAATTCAATTCAGGTGATGAAACGTGGGCTATTCCTTCATTACTGCTTATGCTTTGTACTTGCATATAATTCTGGTTTGTCTTCAGAGAGAAAAAGGTAAGCTTACAAAATGTCCAACTTAAAGAAACCTACTGATCATGCAGAGGATTGAACTGCTGAGGTTGTATCTTCACTTCAGGGCCTGTTTAACAACATGGAGGTTAAAATACTAATTGCAGTCTTTTCTCCTCCAGAATTTAAGCAGACCAGGCTTAGATTGTTGGGTTTTGGTTTTTTTGTTTTTTTTCCCAGCTTGCTTCTCCCTGGGCATATTAACAGTGTAACAACGGTCCTGAATTCTGAACAGCTCAGTTATGCTCAATTCTCTGCCAAGACAGCTGTACATTCTTATTAATTCTGGTTATAATTGGTTTAACTACCTTCTCTGATTTAACTCAATATTGTTGCACATAGCAATAGCAAGAGTAGAAATATGTATTTTTATGTTTTTAATGTTTTGACTGATGAGATGGAATCAATTACTAGCTCTTCACAACGGAGCTGCTGAGACAAATACCAATCAGACTATGTGCTGCTGACTGACTGACCAGCCTTCAAAGAGGAGTTATTCATTTCCTATAGTTTAGCAGCTGGGATGGCCTATGCAACTGCTACCTCAATTGAACTATGTAGGATAATAATCCTTCATTTTTATACAGCGTTCAAGACAACGTTCACTCAAAATTTAAGTGCCATCTTGGGCAAGGTCTATCCACAACTTATTCTATACATGCTATGTATGACACCGGGATTAGGTGTGCGATATTTGCCTCCTAAAACTGAGATGGAAGTCACTAAACTTGTTATAAATGTCAACACGTATAATTACTATTACTGAGTTAAGGTTCATGGAAGGAAGTGGTTCGCCTCTTTTACAAGCCATTAGCACTGCCAGTTTTAGCTGAAACTTAAAACACACCTAGATTTCAGGCTCATCTTCAGTTTTTAATACACGGGAGAGGAAACTAAGTTTCACCTCTGAAGGTGGTTAACAAGTCCCTAGACTGGTTTCACTTTGCATGTTTTGATTTGCCTGCATCTCACTTGGGTTACTTTATGATTTTCTTCTGCTTGCCCACAGCAATGTTATTAGGGCAACAAACAGGTTGGGTCCTGAACATCTACAGTGCTAACAGGACTCCAGTTGTACAGGATGTATCAATGGCTCTTATGTAAATAATAGAAAGGAGCCAGCTGGATTCCTAGTCCTAGTGACATTGTAATAGCAAAAAATCCAGCTTTCAACTCAAACCAAACCACTGATGCTGAAAAATTCACCAAGTCAAGTCAAGTACTTAACATCATAAATCCCAACAATGTCTCATTTACCATGACAAGCACCAAGCTGTCTCATTTTGCCTACAGTCAATTTAAATAACAGCAAGAATCAAGTGGCTCTACACTACAGCTTTCCAGAACTCCATTCCAAGAACCAATCTGTCATCTTTGTGTATGTATACTATGACCCTGAAAAAGTCTGCTTATTATGTCTTTTTATTATCATTGTTTAAAAAGCTCCTTTATCTACAAAACTATCTAAAGTTCATTCATCTTTGTGGCTGAACAGAGCAAGAGCAACATTCACTGAACTGCTGACAAGCATCTGCAGCACTTTCTCATTACAGTTTTCAACCCTAGTGACTTTGAATTGGAAAACAGTTCCAAAAGTTTGTTTTTGCAGAAAGAGGCCTTCTCCATCTCTCCTGCTCACCTTGCTCTGTTATATATCAAAGCCAAAAGTGATGATATACGAGACACCCATGCACATCATCACCTGAGTTCTCTGAAGAGAGTCTATTTGTTCAGTACGTTCAACACTCTTGAGGACGACTGTTCCTTTGAAGAAATTCTCAAAGGGATCACAGATCAAGCATGTTTTGTTTAAGACCACATGATCATCATCTAGCCAATTACAGTGCAAGGCAAGTAATGCAAAGTACAATGGGACAGACAGAGTACTGATCTGATAATGCATAGGAGTTTCAGATGCAGTACTGGAAGCACCACTACCAAGAACCCATAATGTGGCTCTGCCATGGCTTTAGCTGTTAGAGTGGTTTTTGCAGTCTGGATAAAGAAACAAGTAATATATTCTATATAATTGTATTTCTGTAACTGTCTTCAGGGTGACTGATGTTTCCTAGTCACCTACATGCATAAACATTACAAAGAATTAACACATTGTTTGAAGAGAAATCAAGACACAAGAAACTACCGTCCCAACTCAGGCAGCACATTTGCATGTCATCCACCTTACATTCCCTGTCAGCAGCCTGTCATGGCATCTGTATTTGGTCTGTGCTGCCTCCTCCTCCTCCTAAAATCCTATTTAGTCATTGGCAACTTGCTGGAAAAATCTTAAATGAGACATTCACTTTTTTTAGTTATGTAAAGTTTTAGTAACTACAACACCTTACATTTTAAGTTTAGAGCCTTCAGGTGCTTCTTTATATTTAGAAATAACCTAAGGGAATGAACATATTCTTGCAATATTATATACAAACAACCCTTTCCTCTTCAAAAACTACTTGGTTCCTGTTACTTATTCCTCAGCTACAGACCATCTCAAATTGACATCACAATTTCCACAAAGACTTGATGCCATGGAAGACAGCAGGTTTTCCAAATAGCGTGTGGTAAACAGAAGCAGGTAGACAAAGAAGCTGCAAAGGCTCTTTTCAAGAAAGCATTCTTGAAGCCTTTAAAAGATTTAACTGTGGTCCAAAACATGAGGTTGGGAGCTAGCCATTTACTGTTCTGATTCCAGCTCCAACTCTCATGCTCTTGTCAAACCATTGCCCTACCTTAGTTTTCTTCACCCATTCATTCAGCTTGACTAATTTAAAATTAATGAATTTTTTGTAGTGCACAGTCAATTTAGAGGTGCTTACCAGTGATCCAGTTTAACACTATTTCTCCACTTGTCTTCCAAACTTAACAACTATTACCAGCACCCATCTACCCCTCATTCATTCATAGTCAAACCAACTGCAGGCAGTGGTCCTCCAGAGCCCCACTCATAATTCCACAGAATCCAACTAGAAGTTTTTCAGCCAAAGCTCTTAAACAAAAAAAGCCCAACTTTGTCATGCTATCACTACTCAGCTGCTCAGTTCACTCAATTGAACTTTTGTCAACTTCATCCATGATAAATGTCTCCAAAGTAATATTATCTCTAAAGCCTAAAGGCAATTTAAAAAATGCATGACTGGGAAACAGCATTCTGCAGAAAATAAACAGAAAAGCACTTTCATGCAAAAGTCATCCTGCGTGGTGCTCATCTTAACTGAAGGTTGACTTAGATGCTTAAAAAGCCATGAGACCTGTAGCTGAGAAATCCTTTGAGATTTGACAGTGTTCTGGCTATCCAGCTGTTATATCCATCACTGCCGAAAAGCGCTACAGTTCGTATAGAAATCAGACATACAGAGACTTGTTTCAATCAGTACACCTATCAAACACCAAAACACTCATTTTCTCGTTAGAAGGAGTGACTAGGAATTCTGGTACTCCTTGGCACCAAATTAGCAGGATGTAGCTCAGCATGCATTTTAAGCAACATGAGAAAAAAAATGGTCTTTTGAGTTTATTTTTTTGCCAAATTAGTTCCTGATCTGGTTCACCTTTCGGCTCAGATAAATCTTGCTGGCATAATGGCAGGAAAACAGTCTGGAGTGGAAGTTAATTTTATTCTCCTGGCTTGAACAAATACCACACTGTAGCCTCAGAAAGAGGCAAAAGTGACTGAATTTAACTACTGCAAACAGAAATCAGTTACACATTCCTTGCTTCCCGCTTCATTAAGCAAAACAGATACTGGAAGAAACCCAAAACAAGCAAAACCTAAGCAAACCACAGATTGTTGGCAAATCATCAGCTATAAAAAACTCAATTACTTTTAAGACTATGGCAAGACAACTTCTTGTGTAGTTTGAAGATTGCTTAATATCTCTAATTGAGAGCAGGGAGACAACTCTTGGCTGGTACAGGTATCCCACATGGCCCACTCAGAAGCACAGATACAGACTGCTGCCTGGCTGAAGACATCTCACTGATGACATCTCTACTGAGCCACCACCACCAACAACTGCTGGCACTTAACTCTGTTCTCAGATAAGCAAACCAAATGAAACCCGTTATAACAGAAAAATTCTCAGGTCATTTCTCCAGTGAGCTCTTCCACGGTAAGTTATCCGACAGATTACGCATGTTCAGAAGATGCATGTTCAAAAGCTGATTCAACACTTCAGCATACACCACCACCACCACCTCGTGGCCAGATGCCTCAAGCTCCCAGAACTCAATATATGCTGCAGCAGGAATTCTAAGAGCTTCCAAACTGAACGCCACTGACGGATGCTCAGCAAACTACACTGTCATCCTGTGTAAGCTGCTCACAGCTTTTTAATTACCTGTGAAGACAGAGACATATCCTACATGCAAGCTGTACCATTTGAGTTTCAAGGGAGCTTAAATATCACATGTGTAAGCTATTTACGTCATGCTGTAACTGAAGGAAGCTGCTACCCACTAGGCAAATGAGATAAGAGAATTTGTCATTATGACTTTGAATGTTCAGAGACTAGTACAAATTTCCCCTTTCTTACTTCCAGAACAAAGCAGGAAAACAAAGACAAGTTCTTCTCCTGGTTCATTATTAAGATCATTGATTTTGAAAATTGCCTCTAGCTCCCCTAGTATAAAGGGATTTCAGAAACATTCCCATATTTATTTTAACTGAGATGCAAATATCTAATTATACTAGAGATGAAAATTGAAAGCACTGTCCCTGCAGTTACCAGCACACAACTGTGAAAGATACACAGCAAAATATCCTGAAAGCAATGTTTAAAGTGGCACAAATAACAAAGGCCAGACAATGGGAAGAAAAAGAAGGAAGCTACAATAGCTAGACACAGAACAAAAATCAATACAAAAAAATATTGTGTCTTAGATAAGAATGACTTACCTCTAGCTGAAAACTCTTTATGCTGTTATTAGGCTGATCTGCCACATAGGATAGTAAACTGGTTTACTGATCCAGAAATTCCACCCTACATGTACTACTAGATAATTATAAATGTGTCCACTGAATGTGTTATCTGTCAGAGTGATAGAGGCTCTTTTTGGCTTGCCCTTTCTACATGCTTACTGCTAGAAAGACTCACCAACAGTTGTACCATCTTCACCCATAATGCACTTCACAGAGGTGATGATTTGCTCCACAACAGGAGGTGACATCGATGTTGCATACACAGCACTGTGAGAGTATGTCCTGAGGTAATCAATCAGTTCCTAGTAAAAACACAAGAGGCATCAGACGTAGTCTTCCCAGCACTCAGATAAATGCCTGTCATAACTTTAATCACAATAACACGCGGCACCACAAAAAACCTCTTTCAGAACACCCCAGAAGAGAACAAGTATCTCAAGGACTGATTTTACAGTACAAGAAATAAACAGGTGAAAAGTGAACAGCAGGGACATGGCAACTCGTAATAATGTCACAGGGCAAGAATGTGTGTTGATCAGACACAAATGTCTACGACAGACTTGTTTAGCTAACAGCATCAGCAGGGGATTGCAACAAGGTGTTTGCATTACTTAAGCTGTGCCCAGGGCTGAGTTTCAGAAGTGTTTATTGTAACAGTGGGAATATAAAGAAAATGAAATTCTGGGGAGCAGGATCCATAGGTGCTTATGTATCATGCTCAATATACTTGTTTTCCCACAAAAACTACCAAACAAGGCAACAGGTCACAAAATCTTTTCTCTAATTTATCAGCACAATACAAATAAAACAGTAGGTGTAATTTAAGAGTGCAAGAACCTTACCCAAACCTGTCTGCATTTCCCAGTTAAACACACATGCTATTTTTGTTAGAGGGCAAGAGCAGGTCATATAGAAACAAAGGATCAACACACCTTAAATCTAGTCTGCCTGTTAACTGCAACAAAAACATGCTAAAATACCACCCTAGATTACCCTAGCAAAATATTATAAACATCAGTATGAATGCCAGGACAGATTCTGTCTTTCACTACCATAAAATGAATAGTTACAACTCTGTAGCTACCACAAGTGGCAAATGTATTATAAAAATGTATGGATGTGTTCTGTTGCTGTCTGCCTATGGTCAGAGTTAAATGAAAGAAAATTGTAAAGGGACTTTGAAATAAACTAGATAAGATTTAAGTCCTCTTACCTCTGAAGCAATCCCTCAATCAGTATCTAAAACACAGTTGCAAAGGACTCTTAGCTACCTTACCTTATGCTATGAAGTTAATCCCACTAGCTCACTACCTTTGGAAAAAGATTTATATGATGCTTTTTTCTGGGAAAGTTGTCAAGAGTAGATTTAGTCTAACTGTAGTAAATACCCTAAGAGGAATATCTCTGATTCCATCTCCATTTTGATATAAGTATCACAATTAATATGTAAGAAGCTATTGTCCTGGTAGGAAAATGCTGGAATTTTACCCCTCAAAGCTTAGAAGCCTGATCTGTGAGATATATTTTAGGATATGAGAAAGGTGACACAGGGAATTGTCTGCACCATCCCTCTGACAATTAGAGGTTTGGCAAAGGCAACACCTTCTAGCTGTACTTTCCAAAAGAAAAGAGACAGTAGCCAAAAAACACTCAAACCCACCAAAAACACCAAACAAACAAAACCCAAAATAATCAAACAAGAACAACAACAAAAAAGGAAAAGCTGTCTTTTCAAAAAGCAAACTGTTTGTGTCCAGGGGGAATTGATTCTACCAGACTAATTTAAGAAGAAAATTTTCCTCCAAATAGGCTGAACAACTTCAGCTTTTGGCATTTTTCCTTCAAGTCTCATTAAAAGTAAAATCAAGGAATCTCTGCTTCCTGGCTCCTAGCAGTTCCTAGAAAAATAGTACACTACTGTACGCCCTGCAAACTGAGATCATCACTGACCAGTGAGAACTAAACAATTGTGAGGTATTTTAGTAGACTAGACTCTTCTGCACTGCACACACTTTCATAGTATTAGACAGTATACAAAATTATGAAACAAATGGACAATAGGGTACTGGAGAAATAGATTAACTAGGAAATGCTTAGTGAAAGATTCCATCACCTGCGTGAAATGAACTTAACCACCAGTCATGAGATTCCCAGCTTTTTACCTTCTTGCCCCCAATGTATCCTCCTGCAGCTCCAAAGCTTTTGGTGAATGTTCCCATCATAACATCCACATCTTCAGGACTGAGTCCGAAGTACTCCACTACACCCCGGCCATTGGGACCCAGGGCACCTATACTATGAGCTTCATCAAGGTACAGATAGGATTTGTACTTCTTCTTAAGGGCAATCACTTCAGGCAAACGGACTATGGATCCCTCCATACTGTTGAGAAACAAAAATTCAGTGTAAGTTGATTTAATAGGTAGGACCATATTATAGAGCCTTAAGTCATTAGGCTTTCATTTCTTCACTTTTTCAGTAATTACAAGCACTTAAAATTTGTTAAACATATCACATTCTGCAGAGACGTACCTCTCTTCCTTGCACCTGGGGCCCAGATCTCTGCTTTCTACCTGTTCAACATCTCTGAGATCCTGACACACAAAGTAAACAGTAGCAGCAACACTAAATTAGGGCACAGGAATGTGTTCAGTGACAATTTTATAAAGTACTTATCTGAATTTTACTTCTACCCTAATGTCGGTGTTCTGACTTGACATCTACTTACCTGTTGTTTTTAAGAACTGACTAGGCTCTCATTAGTACCACTCCAGAACATTCCATTTTGTGCTGAAAGTCACTATGAGTTAAATGCCTAACACAGCTGTGCCTACTACATGCTCCTACTCACTCTCAGCAAAAACATTACATTTGTGCAATTCCATTCACACTAGCATAATCTAGTGAGGACAGAAAGAATGGAATGGACAAGCAACTGAAGACCTCAGCTCTGACATAAATCATCAATATTGATTATTTAATTTCTACAATCTAATCAGGATGTGGGAAGCATTGTGATAACACCAGGTGCAGCTACAGTTCTAGCAACAGAAAGTCCAGGATGTGAGACATACATACTGTAATTTAATTCACAGGTGAGATTAATGAAATAACTATGAAGTGACAATATTCATAGTTTGATTTGTCAAAGAAACCCAAACACTAAGCACTTAGATCTCATGTGGAGGGTCTTAGGAATATAAAGAATAGTTTGTACCTGTATATTCCTTCCACCAAGATAAGAATTTTTTTCCAGGGCCTCCGTGTACGAGGTTGCCCATGCACAATAGCATCTTTGAGCAGCTTCTCCAGGCTTTGCATATCTGCACCAGAAATTACTGTTAAATGGTACCAAAACAGCTACTAGCTTGAGCTTTGACATGACTAAAGACATCAATACTCCAGAAATGCACAAATTGCTCCAGCGTGGAGGACAGACCATACAAAGTCAATAAGCACAGGCTTCGTCTACGTGCAGGCCCATGGATGAGATTGAAGGGAATGGGTGTCTGTATGAACTCCAAGGAAGAATATTGTCATCCTAAGCTAAAAGCACAAGTTAGAGCATTAGGCACAAAGAAAGAAGGTTAAAAAAAAAAAAGAAAAAAGAAAAAAAGAAGGTATCTCATTCTGATGAAAAGGCTAAGTTGCTTAGGTACTAAGAACATCCTTGTGGATAGAAATAATTGAGAATAGAACAAGCAAGTTCAAGGATAATCAATAAAAGATAAGTAGAAGATAGACCAAAGTGCAGGACAACAAGCAGGGCAAGAGTATTTTCTTATTCCTTTGTTTAAAATTGAAGGGACTGGAGGTGTGGAACAGGAAGCTTCTAAACCAAAAAAGAGAAAAGGAAGAAAAAAGAACCACCAGTGTAGGAAAGAGGAGAGTGTTCAGCATATCAGAAACTAGACAGAGGAAGCTGTTAGTAACAATGTATTCTGAAATCTTACTAGCCTTGGCTACAAACACTCAACATGATCCTAAGAGACCTAACTAATGTGAACAAATAAATACAAGTGAAATGAGTCCTGAAAAAAAACTCTGAGGAAAGGGGTAAAGATGGGATTAATCAAAACAAAAAAGTCAAGTGCTAAGCAAGAGACAGATATGAACACCAGGGCATGAAAAAGAGTACAACTAATCATGAAAAGAATTGGAAGACTAGGGCAGATGTAGCAGCAAGAGCAGCTTGTGAAGTAGAACTAGACTAAAAATTATCCAGCAAAGTAGGTAAGTTAATGGACTGTTAAAAGACAGCTAGTGTTTAGAAAAAGTCAGCGATGAAGAAATCAGGAGTGTAGTCCCTGTCTCCAACAAGCCTCTCAATGAAGGAAAGATAAGGTTAGGGCAGTTAGGGAGATTGCTTGAGAAAGAGGGGAAGACTGGTCTGACCTTAATAAAACGAAAAACTACACAATGAAGCAGGAAAAAGATAAAAATATTGAACAAGGATTTTAAGGGGGATTTTTCATATTCCCCCCTGTAATTTCTAAAAAGAAGAATATGAATGAAGTCATTAACATCTCAGGAAAATGATGTTAAAAAAGGCAGCATAGAGTATAACAAGAGTAGGACTGAGAACACACAGAGAAATATGAACTTAACATCATCTTGACAGGCCAAGACCATTGTTTGCATTTTGCCTTCTGATTCTAATCTGCCATTACATTCTCTTTCACAGAAACCCACCATCTAGAACATTCCTAGAATTTTCCCCAATTTCAACACTGCTAGTTTGCACCCCATTCCCACAGATCATCTATTCTTCATCACAGTAGCGCTTCTAAATCCTTCTCCTCATAGCCAGAACTATGCTTGCCACCAGTGTTCTTTGAAATTCTGAACTGGATGCAATGTTCAGAAGTATGTCTATACAAATGCAGAAGTTGAATGCAAAGCTTTTGTGATCTTGCCCAGCAACCAAGATTTATGAAGAATTACAAAAACAAATTACTGAATGTTACAATAAATTCTACTTTTTTGTTAAAAAAATTTTTTAAATTGATAGAAAACAAGAAAGAAAGAACACAAAAAAACCCATTAAGCACAGCAGAAAGAATCCACTATCAAGTACAACAAAGAAAGAAACATAATTGCAGCCACTCAAGTTTTGCTGTTACCACCACACATTTCAAACTGAGCAAGAGTCATAATCTGAGAGACTGAGACTATAAAGAGCATTAGGAGTACCTGAAGGATGAAGGTAGTGGCCTTACTAATCAAGAGGAACCAGGTACCTCTTTCATTGAGAGTAAGAGAAGGAAATCTTGGGTATTTTTAATTTGAAAGTTATCATAAATACCTTTTTTGGACGAAGATGACACTAGGAAAGTAAAATATCTGGGTATTTCGGAAACAAATACTTAAAGCAAGTAATTCAGTGAAACTGATCTATGCTTTATGTCCCAAAAATTACTTTAGTACTACATTGTACCAATTCCTGATGGTCTAGTTTAGCTAGGACGTCTGCAATTTTAAGGTTTTGTTTCTGTAGGATCATATCAGCCTCTGGTTCTAAAATTGAACTTTCTTATTCCACAAATTGTAACCTAGACCCCTACAAGATTACATTATTATGTCACACAGACTGTTAGAATAGTCTAACCATGCTGAGCTATCTAAGTAACAAGAAACCATGTTAAAACACCAGTGCACCTAGACTTGCCCAAGGGTAGCATGTTCCTCTTCATATGCAGAAGATATAAGCCAGAACAGCTTCAGGATAAACATGTTATTAGTTGGGACTAAATAGATAAAAAATATCCCATTCAGGATGATTCAACTCTCAGTAGCAGCAGTCTTTTGACCTTTCAGGTAACCAGCAATTGATTTCCTTGCATGAAATTGGATTTCCAGCTATTAGAAGATAGAAGAGATTGTATCTGATCTATACCGTCTGCAGAAAGGCACAGTCCACCATCTGATACTTACTATTGTGCTTAAAGATTCGAATAGTTGCTCCTGACAGTCTTGCTCCAAGCACTAGTGAAGCATGATTCAGTTCATCACTCAAAATCAGACAGCCCTGAATTAAAAGGGGAAAGAGGAAGATATTGAAAGGGTTATGTTTCACAGCCAATCATGTAACATCTGTCACCTCTGCACTGCTTTGAGAGCTTTCATGAAAAAAAAAAAGTTCAACATAAACACAGCTGGTCCAGGCAAGATTTGCTAAAACCCAATTTGCAGCCGTATGGCAAATAAAAATACACAACTGCTCTTAACTGAAAGAACCACTTAAGTTTCACTTTTCCCAGAAGTCCTGCAGCTGAATCTACCTGAATAGCTCATGCTGATGATGAGAACTCATCCTCCTGTGCAGCCAAGTGAAACCAAGAGCAGACCAGCTTGCCACAGTTCACTCAGCAAGTCTACAGGGCTGCTAAGAAACAAGACATCGAAGTCCTAGATTAAAGGCCTTATCAAAGTTGCACTATTTCTTACATTAGGAGGCAACCACTGACTAAATCCACAACGAGATGGAGGTAATATACAAGAGACAGAAAGTGGAAAACAAAATTGCATAGTGAAATTGAGGAGTTTTTCTGAAGTCATTAAACATGACATTGAATTCATCTCTTTTTTCAAAAAAGGGATGATAAATCCTTGGACAAACTTTGAAACATGGTATGTGTGTTTTGAGAGCAGTGATGATTACAGGTCAATAACTGATACGCTGAACTTTAAGTCACAGCATTATCACTGTGGACTACAGGAATGTATATTGGGGGATTAATATATAAAGGAGTTCCAATACTCCTAAGTAACCTTAGCCCACTCCAATTACTACACAAACATGCTGCAACTCTAGAAGTTATTTTGCTCAGTTAAAAACCCAGAAAGCGTGTCAAGATACTGAAGATTTAACACTAAAACATGCCCATTCTATGCTTCATAATAACAATTGGTGGAGGGAAGAGGATTTCTTCTCTGCAATGGGAATTACTCGAAAGGACTGTGAAAAGCATTGCCTATCATTACAGAAGGAGGTATCACAGACAACAGGATTATTTTCTCCACAATAAAGGAAATTTTGCACTAGAATTGCAATGAACCTAGAAACATTCTACATCCTGAAAAAGCTCCAGACTTGTTCCAGAAACTGCAACAAATGTCAAGTGTTCATACTGCTGCTACAAACATTTACATTGTGCATTTCATACTTTGGCATAAGTACGAAAATCTCCAACTAGTGTTTGCTCTTTGGAACTACTATAACAGACAGCATATATATACAATATCAGAGGGCATTGCTGTTAAACACTATTGTATCAAAAAAACTGAATATAATAATCCAGTGCTACTACCCTTCTTAAACAGTAGAAAGTGGGAAAAGTGATAGATTTAAAAAAAAAAAAGAGGAAGAAGACCTTAATAGTCTAGAAAAAGCTTCTCCATAAAAACAAGGATGAGCTTTTGGTGGAGAAAGACTTAAATTGATGAGCAGATTCTTTTCATCCGCCACTAACAGAAGAGGACATTCAATTAGAAACAAATTAATTTGAAATTGAAGAAGTAGTAAGGACTAATACTGTCTGCCACTAGAGAGAAGGCAATGGGTCACGTAAGCCACTGGGCACAGTACTGCATTCACTGATGATCATATGTAAAAATGGTGCAGCTACTACAATGGTAAGACTTCAGTTGCGCTTATTAGCAAATTTACATTTGAGAAAGCATCCAGGAGCAGGCTAACAGTAACTGGAGATAACACTACTGGGCTCTAGAAAAACACGTCAGTGAGGATCAGTCTTACCACTGCATCCTACAAGGCAGGCAAGGAAATTGAAGCTAATGCCACATTTTACCACAGAGTGCTACATACATGAATTGTGTAATTCAGTCCTGAGCATTTAATTTCACAACCCACCTATATATGGAAATTAATTTGCTTTCTTACAACCAAAAAAATATCCTTCAAGCATCATTATTCTAACTCAATTGTCTAGTCTCTCTCAGTCCAGAGATATAATGAAATGCTCTGTGCTGAAGGCAGTAGAGAATACTGTTATTAGCTAGTTAAAATAACTACATTAATGACAAGCAAGTTTCAGAGTCTAGCTTAGCCTCACATGGCCTAACAACTTCTGACTAAGTAATCCTCAAATTTCACATTATCTGTGATCCAGACTTAGCATACTTGGCAGTGACTGCACCAGGCACATGACAACTTGGCTGTGAACAGAGGGTCTACTGCTGAAAACTGCCAGGTGCAGAATGACTTGTTTTTAGTGATGCTTTAACAGTGCTGAAATACAACTTTCAGTCTACACCAACTATACCTATTTTCAGCATCTGCTTCGTAGAGGCTGCGGTTAACAAGGCATAGTGAATAAAGATCAAGTAAATAACAATGAAGCTTTTGAATTCCTTTTGCTGACTAATGCTGATCAAATTATGGGGTAGAGATGGATCTAGGATAGTCAAACTGTATTTGTTGGTATTAAAAGAGGATTCAGTAGCAACATAAACTAACTGCTTCAGGATTCTATCGAGCAGAAAAAGAACAGGTGGTCCAGCATTACCTATATGTGAGCAACTATATTAGGGCAGCTAAATTGTAATATAGGAGACCAGATACAATGTAAATCATTATTAACTTCAAACATATCTTGTGTTCTGAGCAGCTTTGCAATTGAAAATGTAAGTAGGACATACAGAGAGACACAAACAGGGGTAAAAAAAAAAATCCCAACCAAAAATAGGCCCAAGAGTTTAATCAAGTGTGGGAATCTCTGAGCTTTACTGAGGACACTATCAAAGCACTGCCAAACAGGTTGTGCACACACAATTAATTGTGTACTGGGTGGTGCCAGAATTCAGGATTTATGTGTCCTTATTTGCAGACAATGAAGAAATCAAATGTGCAGTGAGAAGCAACTTCAGGCATCCAAAAAAAGCATTTAGTGAACATTCTAAACAGCAAAATGGTTCATTTGATGAGAACTCTTTTCTTTACAAGAGTGTATTTTCTCTTTATTCACCTAAGGGCACTTATAGTATTATGAGGCAGACGCTTGTTACTACTTTATTTCAAGTGCACAAAAACTAAGTATCCTCAGGACTAACCCAGTACCAACTGCTGTACCCATTTATGAGAAGAGTTGGTTTAGTAAATGTACAAGTGAGCTGTATAAAAACAGTATGTTACATGCCTTGAAATTTACTGTTCAGATACTCTCAATGGTTGTAAAACCTGTTCAAATGTGAAAACTGAGGATCTGAGTAATGCGTCTCAAGGGTATTCTCATAAGGTATTGAAGATATGCAGTGGGCTCCACATACACAGAAAAAAAGATTAAGTTTGCAGGAATGGGTAATTTGTACAGACTTACAACAACCAGCAATCTACATAAATGTATCTGACAGTATGTTCTGAATTTGAAAGGTCTCACAGAAATCATTAATCATTTTTCTGCTAAACATAAAACTGGAGAGATGCGGAAAAACAAAGAGCAAAAAAATGCAAGCAAAATATATATCAGAAGTAACATATATTGCTCAGATCCATAGCACTGCACAAGTCTTTGACTCCAGAAAGACTAGATTTGAAGCACTGAATTTCTCTCTAGCATCAGACTCAATAACATTTTTTATTATGGAAAGCATTTGATATTTAAAACTCAACAGACCAAAAGAATAGACACATTATGTAAACAGTGCTACTTCCTTGTTATTAAAAAAACAGCATGCAGGAAGACACTGTAGCTAGTCTAAAGGAGAATCACCAGGAAGAAATGTTGCCAGGAAGAATGAGACAGCAAATTTATAATTTGTAGATATCACAAGTTGAAGGATTTACAAAGTGATCTTAGGAAGTGGAAAAATAAATAAATGAAATAAAAGGAAAATAATTCACTACACAAGGACCAAGAATTCCAATAGACTAGTAGTGTTAGACTGACTGAATCATTTTCAAAAAGAGGAAACTGTTCCAGTACTTGCACTATTTTACTCTATGAAGGAGCTAAGAAAACACATATTCTGCATCAGAAGATGCAAACAAACATTTCACCTTTATTTCATTTTCCAATAACTAAAAAAACATAGTTGGAGATACTGGACACTCAGACTACATTGTCTACTGTTTTATGGAGCACACAGCAGACATCACGAGTCTTTACAGTTGACCTTGTTTCTCTCAAACAACTTTCCTACTAGGATTTTGCTTCTTCAAAGGGAGGATTTTTTAGCTGTCACTCAGTGATGATAAATTCTCTATGTACCCACATGCAATTCAGCTTAGCTGTGTGTCTGACACAGTCAGTTCTTAGTGTCACAAAAGCATCAAAATACCTGCAGCAAATCGGCCTGCTAATCAGCCACCATTTCACACACCAAGGAGTTACTGCCTGAGGAAGGAAGCCTTAACATGCTAGGTTTTCTCCTAGAGAGCAAGTTCTGGGCTGCTACTGTCCCCTGGATGCTGTTTCCCAAAGAGATTTTTGCAATGTTTAGATATGCATACTGTGACCTACAATTTCCATAGAGAATATCTGCACTGAGGAAAAACAAAAAACAAACAAGTAGTTTATAGAAAAATTAACTACTAGAATCTTTTTTAGATGAGCTTTTGTCCGTGACTTAAGCCATACCTTGCCAACTAAAGCAGGAATGTTCATAGAGTTGGTTGCAAACCCCATTCCATATGCCATTGCAGATTCCACACCTAGGAACCTGGCAACTAGCTTTTCCAGCTCCTCATGCTTGTCCAAGTTTCCTGTACATAAAACAAATGAGAAATTCAGAGTGAGGAGAAGCTTTCACTATTGCTAAATTCTGTGAGAAGAATTTCCACCAACCAAGCTGTGCTTTATTTAAAGATCCATGAGGGAACACTGAAAAAGTTCCATATATGAAAACATAAGTAAGACAGCTGCTGTATAATGTAAACTAAACCCAGGAAGTCAATTTGTCTTCACTGAAGTAAAAACTTCTTTATTGGTTAGACTGAAGTTCAATGCTGGAACAATTAATGTTTCAAAGACGTGCAATCAGATTACAGACTTTGAAATACACATTCAGGGAACATACTCCCTTCCTCCAACTTACCCATCTCCTGCCTAGTGCTGCACACCCCAGCACCATACTGGGACAGAACTTTAGCTGCTGCTTCTTGGCATGCCCCAGACTTTTGTGCAAATCCAAGGTAGTTGTAGGAACCCATATTTATAATGCCTTTTATTACTCTCCCTGTGTACCTGTGTTTTAAAAACAACACAAATTAGGACAATTTTAAAAAATTACCTACATCAGAAGATTATTATTTCACTTTCCTAGACTATACAATGAAATGTTAAAAATCAATAGAACCAACCATTAAATTATTTCAGCACTACCTCTCATCATCAAACTGCAACGACCAGTGAAAAATATTTTCCCTATGTTACACATTAATTCCCAGAAGAGTCTACATTTAAAGGTGAATTTGCTATCACATATATAATTGCTTGAGACTTCTCAAACTATCTGTTGTTTCTCTGACATGTTTCCCCTTCCATCCCAGAAACACACAACTTTTCTTTCAATTACAAAATAACATCTCTAGATCAATTAACTTGGCAGCCCCCCAAGCGGGATATCCTCTAACCACAAAAAGGAAACACATTTGGCACTTCTGTGCTACCAATACGTGACAAGGAGATTAAGGAAGAATTCTGTTTAGCGGAAAAAAAGCCATTTTAATTCTTTTGCCCTTGAAAACCAAGAAGAGACATAACTAGTTTCACCAAGTACTGTGCTGCAAACCTCTTCATATCAAATTTGTGAAATGTCATTTTCAATTTGTAAAAATCCTTTCCTTGTGTTTCTCATTTTGTTTCTACAGACTATGGTTCTGACTCAAAACAACCATGTTAAATTCAGTTCAGGCAGCAACATTTACTTCAAGAGTCAGAACTCCTTCTATATCAACACAGTCACAAGCAGTAGTGCAACCCAAAGTATCTACCCCAGGTTCTGGTCATCACACACAAAGGTATTTATTTTATGACAAATGTATGCCCCTGAAATCTAAACACAGTAAAGTAGCCAAAAGATTATATACAAATCATCACCTTGGTGGCCAAATGCATTTCAAAAGAGCAAAATTCATTGATTCAAGCTGCTGGGAAGCTCGAAGCAAACATAATTCACTGCTCCTTTGACCTCAGAGCCTGTAACTTGTTCTTACAGACCCTGTATTTCAAGACAGGTGTTGCAAGTGTTTTTTTCAATTTCGACTCACGTGAATGTCCAGTTATAGTCATGGGAGACTCTCTCCATCATGTCCACTTTGGCCCCTGGCACACTGCAGATTGGACGGTTCCAGCTGTCCCGAATGCGCATGTAGAGGTTTCTGTTGTAAAAATTTTCGAAGTCCTGGTACAACGGGACAAAGTCCTGAAACACATCAAAAGCACTCAAACTAAAAGGAATATATATATATCACAGCAAAATAACAGTAAGAGGAATAATTATTTTCTGTCGTTCTGGTTTAATGAAAAAGCTCAAGAAAACTCAAAATATAAGATACTCCCCTTCAAGAAATGCTTGGGCATGTAATCTTTACAAGAGAGGTATATATAGCCTTCAGAGTTAAGCAGAGCAAGGGAACATGCAATTGTTTTTTGGCCCCAAAGTGTGCATTGCTTTACTGAATACAGAAAGATTTAGAAAACTAAGCTACTCTACCATATTTTATTCTGTGCATAAGGGATGTATTTAATATAGCAGCATTAGCATTATTTTACATGTTACCATTACAACTTTTCAGGTTTTTTGTCCTGAATAGAAGCTAGTAAGCTACATTATGGCACCTCTTTTCTGCACAGCTTATCAACACTGAAGTCCCACATAATTTTTATGAATTAGCATTTCCTGAATTTTATCTTCCCTTTCAATGTTTTTCAGGAAAAATAAGTGACTGCATTGAATGGATAACACAAGAATGTCAAACTAACTGTGGCAGCAAGGACATCTGAGCACTCAAGAACATTTTTTTTCTGGCTCCAAAGTCACAAGATTTCCTTTTTACTATTCAATTACAGAAAGCTTGACATTTAGTACTGATAAGAATCCATAATTCATTTGCTTCTGTTGGGAAAAAAAGCGTCTTTTTAATAATCTACAGAAAAAAAAAGTAGAATTTATTACTAAGGTAAGAGCCAGCAGAGCATTTCTTCCTGTTTTTCACGAGAAAAATGCAAACCTTGTGACAGGCATTTTATTTTTTGTGAGAGTATGACAAAGAGAGAGTATCTCTCTGACCAAGTACTACAGTGTCAGATATTTGTACCACTGAAGCAAAACAGGGAGCATTTATCACAGATGTTTAGTAAAAACACAAATGGGCACTGACAAGCTCTTACAATGCTTGCCTGCAGGAGGAGTACTTCTTTCTTTACATTCCTTGTTTAATGATTTAACAACTTTGTCCTTGCAGTTCGGAGTAAAGGAACCATTTAGGTCCACACCTTTGCATACTCCTACCAGCAGCTGCACAGGAAAGACTGAGCCCAAAAGTGCCAACTTCTAAGCAGACACAGTTGCACCTAAACCCCCTTCTGATTTGCCTGTGCAAAATGACAAGCTAAAAAGGCAAGAAGATATTAATTTTCATCATTTCAACTATGGAAAAACAAATCAAATTTATCTAGCAATCACTCCTCCAGAGAATCATAAGTACATCCTTTCTCAGTAAAGACAGACAGCGGGAATAAAATTTCTACGCGCTAAGACACACAGATGGTCAATTATTTCTTCCATATTCCTGTCCTTATTCATGACACAAAATCAAACTATCTACAATTGTTTCCAACTCTCTGCTACATTATTTGCAGAGGGGTGGGGGAAGTGAGATAAGAAAGAAACCGTGGCACATTAGAAGATCAATACTTGAGAGACTTGTTAAATCTAATTCTAATCTACCGAGATGCTTCTAAGCATTTTCAACTCGCCTTAATCATCTATGCATGAAAATTGAGCTTCGCAATAGTTATCCAAGCACACCAACTATGTGACCCAAGAAACAACTGATATTTTAGCCAAGGTTCTTGGCTAGGAGAGTGAGGCTGGAAATGAGTCATTATACCAACTCAAGCAGGTATGCCTGGGTTGATACAGTCTAATCCCACCTCAGATTACTCATCAAATGAGTTTTCTTTTGAAACCCAAACTGACAAAGCTGGAACAGTAACAAGATCAACTGGTGAGATAAAGACAATCACCCACAACAGGCTGACACCACCAGGATATGTAACACAAGTATGATCTTACAAGCCAACACTAGAACCAAATTTAAAGGGATTTAACCATGAAGTAGAGAAGTTCTCTGAACCTAAAGCATTATGATAAAGAAAAGATGTGTTTTAAAAGTCAGTAAGAATTCAAGGAACAAATTATGGGTAAGGGAATTAAGATATAATACGGGATACTAGCTTTAGCTTTTTGGAGTACCAAACTGTAGCATTATAGCAAAGGGCTCTAAGTCAGGCATCAACATACTGTTGGCTCCTTTGTTATGTACACATGTACCCGTCCCTCCACGAAACCACCCTCAGAGAGCTCTCATGAGAAAGTTCCTTGGAATAGGACAGGCAGGAAGTGTTATTTTGGCATCATCCAAAACTGGATTGTCTATTTCCTCAGTAATCCTAACTCCACTGAGTGGTTCTCATAATTCACACATCTGAGAACATAAAAAGCGACATGGTAAGGATATTGTGCCTTTATAAACTGATACTGACTTTTGGAGTTTGAGAGCCCTCTTTTGGAGCTGGCATACAGGACCAGATGGTCTGCTGGTTGGTTTGGTAGTTGGTTTGCCTGTTTGTATCGCTTCTCCATCCTTCTACAGTGTGGCATTCCAGATGAAGAGCAGAGAAGACTATACAACAAAAAGACCACTTGAATTCCTCATGCTAATTTAATGTTTTCAATCTTTGGACCAAGAAAAAAAATCAATTTGGGGAGGAAGAGAGGGATGAAATCTATCAGTCAATACTATTCACCCAGAGTGTGGTTGGGCTCCCCAGAGAAGTGGTCACAGCACCAAGACTGACAAAGTTCAGGAAGTTTGGACAATGCTCTAGGTGCATGGCATGACTCTTAGGGCTGTCCTGTGCAGGCCTAGGAGTTGGAATTCAGTGATCCTTGTGGGTCCCTTCCAAATCAGCATAGTCTGGGATTTCAAATTTTTGACACATGTAGCCACATTGCAACAGCACCACTACTGCAACAGTGTCCTACAGCTAGAAGAAACCACTACCACCTTTAAATGACCTTCAGAGATCGTTACTTTTCTATCAAGTTCTCATGCTACTTCACATCCAATACTCTTCCTAGCTGTAAACAACGCTAAGACTATCAGTCTGAGCTGAAACAGTTCATTTGGAGGAAAAATATTCTAGGAGTTGATTCTTTGAGCAATCTTCACAGTAAGGACAGTGAACTACGAAAGTTACACTGTTTCCAAAAGAAGGAGAAAAAGCAGCATGTTCTTTCATTCATGAAGCTAAAAAATCCTAAACAGCTCTATTCCTGACAATTTAAGCCTCAAACACATCCCCTGTTAGTGAGGAGATGCCTGAGGAAGAAATTTAAGTACTAGCGGTCTCCCAGAAGCCTGAAAAGAACAGCAATTTCAAGAAAGAGCCAATCAAGGGGAGAATAAAATTCTCCCTTGGGGTGCAACACCTTAGCATAGGTGATTTGGGAAGCCATTATTTCATCATACTGTAAATTAATATTACAACAAGAGAGGGTCATAATGAGAGCTTTTTAGCCATTAGCTCGGGGCACAGGGATATGCAAATACAGTGATTATGAGACTTTAGAGCCAAGTTTTCACAGCATTGCACCTAAACTAACAAACGGTGCCATAAGGACCAGCAGGTTTATCTGCAATTCACATAATGTACTCTGTGATAATACATACCTGACTTTGAACAGAAATCAAATAGACAATTGCAACAAATTTCAGGCTTCTAAAAAGAAGCAGAAAGACTAGTTCCATCTCACTGCTACGTGAGTCAAGAAAAAGTGGAGCAATAACTGTAGGTAGCCTTTATAATATCAGTAAGCCTCTGATGAGCTATACAGATGCTAAGATAACAGTGAACAAAAGACTCCAGTTTATTGCCCCTGAGATAATCCTACAGCTGGACTCCTGTGAACAAGTGTTTGAAAACTCCAGATGCCAGAAACGAGTTCCAACTGGGCAAGCTACAGAACCTGAAGCAGTATGTTAGAAAGTTACCAGCCCCATTTGCACAGTTGCTCCCAAATAAAAAACATGCAAGGTAATCAACAGGCAAATCAGACTGGAAGAAAGGTAAAAGGCATTTTCATCCTGCCTATAAAATCCTACAAGCATTTTGCAGATTTAACTGTACTGTATGACCAGACGGCACATTAAATTGGATATGCATAAATTGATTCCAGGGTGATCAAGAATTGTTAATCTTGCTGCTTACCCATGCCTAAAACAGACTGGTAACGCTTCAGAGAGGATGTGCTACACAGCACTGATTTCCAGGAAAAGCCTAGCTGGATATATTTTAAACAAAGCCAAAACTCATGAACCTATTTCCTGGAAATCAGTACTAGCAAAGTCTGTCCCTTTTGACCCGTTTGTGTTTCAACAGTGAGTGAGTATTAGGTTTTCCTGGAATCATTCATATCAATGCATGGCTCTAATAAATTCCAAGGAATTTAACTGCTGTCAGAGACAATCCTAATTCAGACCTGTTCAAAATCCTGCTCTGCTCTGTAAATTAGTTCGGTCACTTGCAGTTTTCTAGTTACGATGCAGAATAAGATCATAATATTAAAGTGACAATTTAAGGAAGGATTTGCTCTACTGAAATAACCTGCCCTCCAAAACACAGAAAAACTGAAAGTATCTTTTTCTCGTGTTTGTTTTTAATACTACATTTTGGACCTAAGTTTACATTATGCTTTTAAATGGGATCATCTTCAGAAATACACCAAAGAAAATCCAAATACTTGAATTCCATGATTTTCAGAACAGGTTCATTCAGCCCTTTACAAAATACTTCCTCACACTATGTTATTTTGTAATTTTCCACCTAAGCAATTATGAACTACTTCAAAAAGATAAGGCTAGCCCTTTTGCTTGATACTTAAGCAAATCATAATAACCTAGTTGACTATTCAGAATTTAGATAATAAAAATGTTACTTTCCACACAGAGGTCATCAATCTGCCAGAAAGTACTCCAGCATAATCACAGGGCTCCTCTGACTTGCATGTATTAATAATAATAAAAAAGGTGAGTTTTGAGCCTTTTCTGCACACTAGTATCTGCATTCCCTTAACAAAAGGTGATTGGGCTGTCATCCAGCAGAGAGATTCAAACATTTGAAAATAATGAGAAAATCATTTCAAAACAAGTCCTTTGGTACACACCTCACCCCCACCTCTTGCACCAGAATAACCCCTGGCTCCCACACCAGACATGCTGCAACGTGCTCTCATCAATTCATTTGCAAGCAAACAAAGCTTAAAGCAGCAAAGGGTGAGGATAAGTACTGCATGTTCTAGACCTCACATGATCACTTTTCTGTTTGTCTGATATCGGAAACAGCTATTACAATCTAAGCACTAGAAATGTGATTTGGGGAAGTACACTAGGCTGAGATTTCTTCAACATCAAAACTTTTTTAAACAGGATTTCCTATTTTCCATTCTTACACAATATTCACTGGCACTTCTTATTAGCTCCATCCACAGACATTGTACGTACAAAATAAAACCAGAACACATGCATCTCTCCGTGGAAGCCAGAAACTGAAAGAGTTTCAATTAATCTGTCCAGAAGGTATATTTGTTAAGCAAATGTCTTTCAGGGCACGACGCAACGCTGAGTTAATTTACGAAACAATTCAAGGCTAAATTTCTTTTAGGACTAGGATAATCTTTTGCTAACAAACTCCGTGCTTCAAGGACCTCAGTGACAATCTTTACTGACAGCCTAATATCAATAATGTGTTACTGAATTAGACCTACTGCCCCCTTTTCACAACAACTGTGCAACAGACACATAATTACAGTACAGAGTAACTGCACCAACATTTCAGTTACTCCTGTAAAATCCTCAAGCACCACGAATACATACAAATATTTAAATTTTTATTCTAATGTCTCGGTAGATTCCTGCAACTGTTTTGACTGTTCTCCTCTGTACCAGCTTCTACTTTATACACAGAAAAATACAAAGGTGTCATGTTCTCAAGTGTCATAAACCGAAGGAGCTCAAATGACATTAATGAACACATCAAATTTCCAGTTGAGATTAAACCAGCATTCCTTAATCAGATATTTTAACTGTTAAAAGGGATCCAAGACTTTTACTTTCAGATTCCAGAAGTCAGTTTTGGCAATAGTGTAAATTTAAACTCCTGTACTTTTAACCAATATGAAATACCTTTTACTCATTAAACTCCTGCAAGAATGTGTCTGTTTTGGAATTTTGTGCCCTACTATGAATCTGCTTAATTCTACCTTACAATATTCACAGAAAGAAGCTACCATGAAGTAATTTTAGGCACTGGTCCTTACCTAACTTACTGTGAAAAGACATGCACTTTACTCCAGTGCTGTCTCCAAAAAAGGCTCCAAAGGAGTCTTCCCTTTTTCAGTTTCTCCCTGCCACCCTTATTTGTTTGCCTTACTGAGATGTCCTTCCTGCCTCCCTTATTTTCTGCTAGCCAACTGCTTGTGTGGCTGCATAGGGAACCAGAAACCAGTGACTGGGAAAGGAACTCCCTTAACATCTTATAAGCCAGATTGGCTCCCCAAAGCAGTTGAGAAAAACGGAACCCCAACCAGCAAGAGAAAGACCTTTGGAGAAAGCTCACTGGGAGTCACGCTCGTTTAAGAGGGCTCACATTAAGAGTTAGCAAGAAAGTAACTTGAGAATTTCGAGTTTCAACAGGTAGCATTCCTAACAACGATCAGCTCCTGGAGGGAATAAAGACCACTAAAAATAATATACAACTACTGAAAATTAGAAATATTTATTCCAGGCTAACTGCTGAAGCAGGCAAGAACTTCCACCTGGTAACAGAAGCTTTTGTGAATAGATCTTAACATGAATTAATTCTTTCTAATTACTAGCAGTGAGCCAGGAGTCAGATCCTCAAATTACTCACCAGCCAATCTGCTAGTGTTCTGGACTCCAAATTAATTTAAAGTCACATACCTTGTGCTCTGGATCTGACCCACAAGCTTCTCTTTGCAACTGCTTCAGGTAAAGAGAATCAATATGTTTGTAAATCAAAACTCAGCCACCAGAGCAGCATCAGAAAGCATCCCACTGGTGTCAAACTCAAACTAGATCCTTGGATAAGCCTTTAGATGCTGATGCTGGCACATGCAGTGTCTCTCTAGCAAACCCTGCAGCTGGGGCATCTTTCAGTATGTTGATGTAACTGTTGATGCAGCTTTGCACTGAAACAGATGAGGGAACTACTCTGAGGAAATATAACCCAACTAAAAGAAACATTATTTTGTTTAATGACACAGCAGTACTTGTATAGTATTTGGGGCACTAAGAAGACAAGGAAAACAGCAGAAAACTTTGAACACCACTTCTCCCCAAAGAAACACTCAAGCCTTAGCCACATCATTTCCCACTGAACATTATTTCCCGGTGGTTACCTTCTGTTCTTCTCTTTCTGTTGCATTTTGACATTTCTCAATTTTCCACTGCCGCATGAAATCTCGCAGATATCCAAAGAGAGTGAGAACACCATAGCCTACATAGGTCAGCACAGCAACCAGCATTGGTGTTTCTTCAAAAGCTTCATTGAAAGGCCTTTTGTATAATCCTCCATTGTGCACAATATGATTTATCTAGAGTAAAAATTTAAAGAGAGGCAATTGAGGTATTAAGTCAAGAACAGGAAGACTGGCACTTCAGAATAGTCCCCAGCCCTCCAATCAGTTATAGGCTCTGCATCCCCCCTGCTAAGCAAAAAGTGCTTCCAGATACGTTCAGCCATTACTGATAAATACTGCCAGCCTCCATATATGAGGTCACCAAGTTGCTCATATAACCGAAGTCACAGTCAGCAATCCAGGGCAGTTTAATCTAACATCTCATTAAAATTATTTAGCTTGCAAAGCTACATACAGAGCATTCCTTACATCTAGGCAAACCAAAATGAAAAAACTGTCTTCACCAAGAGGGCACAAATAACAGAGCAGTGATGCTTCCCAGGCTCACTACAGAGAAAAACAAAATAGAAAGTAATAGTTTTATTGATCTAAACAATATATTCTCAGGTTAGGAAGCCTATAATAGTGTAACAAAACAGGCATAATCTATGTGTGTCTGTAGCTGTTAGCCTATAGATGCTGACATAAACACTGTACTCATCAATGAGGCGGACATGACACCACAGACAAAAAAATCATTGTATACAGAGTCTCAACACTGCATATATGTCAGCACACAGAACAAAGCAAGGCTTTCTGCATAAAATCCAAGCTAAAAGTCATCTTGCTACTTACATATCATCTGAAGGTAAGAGCTTTACTAGCTGCCTAATACATACAGCAGGTCTATCTCAAATACAAATACTGGAATATGCAATATTACGACTATTACAGAAAAACTTCACCATTATAAGGCAAGTGTTCACCCACTATTAACACTGGGGAAAAAACATCAGTTTTAACTACAGTACTTCTTCAAAGAGTGAAGTTAAAGATCAGATCTCATAAGTCAATGTACCAAAATACAGAAACCTAGCCATTAGATACAAACTGCTATCTGCATTGTTAAAGGTTATAGAATGGCTGCACTATAATAGAATAGCTACATATGAAAGAACACTTTCCAAGACATAAATCCCCTATGTCTAGCATCAAATATATACATATATAAAAAATAAGAAGCGTATTTTTAAAGATGTACTAATCAAAGAAGTAGATGTACTGAACACCTAGGAAAGAGGTTGAATCTACATTCATCAAAAAAATGACTGCAGCAAATAATTTTTGAGGGGTGTGGGACAGCAGACAGAAAAAAAACAGTTATTCACCTATATCACTCATATTATCATATGGGAAAGTAAGGGAGAATCGTACCAACCTCTGCAACAGCTGATGAATCAATAAAGGCACACATACTTGCTGGGCTCACCAGACACTGCATTATTTGGAAAGTGATACCTGCTCATCTCAGGTGTTGGAGCAAGTCTGTATTTCAAGTCTGTCATTAATATCATGAAAGCAATTTTTCAGAAGCAAGGGTCTGCTCTTTGGATACAACCATGCTACAGCTACACAGTCACTGAGTATGAACTGCAACAGAACCTGCCCTCCTGATAGCCATTTCTACCTCTTCCCTTTTGCTGACAGTTTTAAGCAAAGCAAATCCTTGATTTGGTCACCAGAGTTGTGGGGACTTTAGAACAGATGCAAATGTGGAAACAAAAAAGACACAATAGGAACTTCTCTTTTAGTAGCACCACTTAATGCCAGATGCAGGTAACTAACTTGCAGTGCTTTGAGGCCAATTAATACTGAAGTATTATTTTAAAAACATACTGCATAAAGCAGTGGCTTAAGTTAGAAAACTACCATGCTTTGGAACAAATGTAGGACACTTGCTTACCACACTGCAGCTCAAGTGCTGGCAATTTAAAGCTCTAACACAGGCCAAGGGTTCATACACTGTTTTCTTCCTGAATGATGCCAGCCAAAGAAACTGCCCCAGCCCCACTCACTCCCACTTTGAGCCATCCGCACCAGCCTCCGGCTTGCACAACTAAAGCAACTAAATCTGATCATCAGCGTAGCATCCCTCCAACACTGAACTGATCCAGGTTGAAAATATAATCGTTTGCAGAAGGTTTTTCATTAGGCCATAATAGTCTTTACAGCACTGCTCCATAAAGTAATTCAATAGACCTCAGCAAACTAGAACGAGCAGCTTTTGGAGAGAGAGGAGGGGCAGCAGCACCTTGATAATCCCAGAATCAGTGAGCCAACACTTCAAAGGAAAAACTGTGAAAGCGGCCTCTTGTCTATTACTCTGTATCAGTATGGCTCCAGCACACTAAACTACAGAATTTTATTACATCCAGATATGAGAAAGATCATGCACCAAAGCTGCAATCACCACAATTTCACAGCTTGATGAATTACAAGTTGAAGTTTGCATCCTCACATTGTCAGACCAGGCTGTGAGTAACAGCTGTTCAGGAGCAGGCACACTACATACCTGCCACCTGTGCCTGTCTACTAACAGCAGATTCCTGGATAAGCACAGAAAAAAATTGGTAGTGACTACTTTGCAAATTACTTCGTATTGAATAAACAGACATCACATCAAAGCTTCTAATGTCTTTCCAGGTAACCAGAAGTTCATCTGGAAGAGACGAAAGGCTACATCCTAAAATTATGGATCTGAGGTTACCTAATACTAAAAAGTAGGTACTGAAAAAAACCAACCAACAGATCCAAATGTATATGTAAATTTAAGCAGAATAAAAACATACCAATTTTTCTCCAGGTCTTTGGAGATGCCTATGCTTGTAACAAATGCTATAATTAAACAAGTTATTCCATATGATCCAAACCAACATTTCACTAAGAAAGGCCATTTTAGGAATACCTGTATTGATTCAACACGTACTCCAATCAATGTCACATCTAAGTGTTCTTCTACCAAAGTGCTCAGACATCCTTATATTCGCATGTCAGCTACCATATCAGCTGAGAAGCTTCTGTGTTATCCTAGCTGAACTAAAAAATTAAAGACTGAATGTAATTCCACAAGCTCGTCATGAAACATGACAATAAAAAAACCTCTATAATTGACTACAGAAGAGATATTTGTAGTCACATTAACTAAAAGTGTAATTCTTTTTCTAAGAATGCCTTATAAATCCATTAGCCTTCAAATGAAGGCTTACATTCTGCAAGTTCCAAAGCTGCGGCAAAAGAGCAGCAATTTTAGTTCCAGAGACCAAGAAAGAAGGTGGCTACAGTTTAGTGATTAATTTCCTTTTCTTGAGAGAAAAAAAAAAAAGGCATGGAAGATCAGGACTTTTATGGTTTCAAACCTTATGATAACAAAGTGAGCCACGACCTTTGAAGCAGAATATACCACATATCCAAGTACAAGAACAGAGTTCGCTTAAACGTGGTTCAAGAAAGCACGTGTATGCACACCTTTCCCATCTGCCCTTCCCACCTCTCTTTCCCATACTGCCCAGACTACATGTATGCAGAAGAGCACCATCGCATTAAGAAACAACTGCAGGAGAAATATCTGAGAGCACAACTCAGCTGGTTACAGAAGGCAGCAAACAATCAGCCACAGGTAATGCCTGCGTTGGGTCAAACTCTTGGGGAAACAAATCACATAAAACAATATTGTAGAAGTTACTGAGCAGCAGCAGCATCGCACAGCTACTGCTAGAAAGGACTCAACTAGTCTAAGTAGAACACATCAGAGAGTCTGATTATAATCACAGAATATCCTGAAGGGACCCACAAGGATCATTAAGTCTAACTCCTGGCCCTGCACAGCACAACTCAAGAGTCACACCATGTAACTGAGGGAGTTGTCCAAAAGCTTCTTGATCTCTGTCAGGCTGGAGCTGTGACCACTTCCCTGGGGAGCCTGTTCCACTGCCTAACCAACCTCTGGGTGAAGAACCTCTTCCTAATATCGAACCTAAACCTCTCCCAGCACAGCTTCAGGCCATTCCCTCAGCTCCTGTCACTGGTCACCACCGGGAAGAGATCAGTGCCTGCCCCTCCTCTTCCCCACGTGAGAAAATTGTAACTGCAATAAGGTCTCCCCTCAGCCTCCGGTTCTCCAGGCTGACCAAACCAAGTGACCTCAGTCACTCCTCACACGGCTTCCCTTCTAGACCCTCCGCCATCTCTGCAGACCTCCTTTGGACCCTCTCTGTACCCTTTGTGAGAAGAAAAAGCCACGCGCAGGAACATTTGCAGATGCTGCTTTTGACAACACACAGGATTCACCACAGGACTCGGTATACCCCTTGCATGGCAGACATGTACTTCAGGGAGAGAAGATGCTACAAGTGCAATACACACTGCACACAGTAAGAGAGAAGTGCACGATAAGTGGTTAGGCTGCTACCCCCAGAAAAGTCCAGCACTCTGTATTAAAGAGGCCATTTCATGCGGCCAGGAAGAACAAATTCAAATGAACCTGACATATTTTATGTAAACACCTTAAAATAATTATTTATGCTGGAACACAATTTTGCTAAATTCTTATTAAAATTTAGTAGCTTTTCATTGCCACATATCGCACATATTGCAGAAATTTTGCTAACAGCTTTGCAACTTCTTTTTTTAGAAACACAATGTGGAAGACTGCATCCATGAGTGTGCCTCCATATTCAAAAGTGGTCACATTTATTACAAAGGATTGAGGAAATCAGCACTACAGAAACCACGGGAGTGAGAACTCTACAAAGGCAGGTGCTCTAAACTGTTAAGTGTTCTGTGGTAGTTTTACTATCATCTCCAGCCCTTTTCCTTGCACTGCTTTGCTCTTAGCCTTCAAATCTCAGACTGGGTTAAAAGACCAAATATTTACTAGCAAAACTAGAATTAACTTTTTTGAATCACATTTTAAGCTTAAAAAACAAGTCACAGGAGATAAACTTGTTTTACAAAACAGACTTTAAGAGTATATTCCTAATTAAACACTTGTTCTTCTTGACAGGTATTATCAAAGATTTTTATTTGCAACTAGTTACTCCCAACAAACTTGACACTCCTTGTTTAAGATGTACTTACCATATCTACAAAAACAGTGTAAATCTTCATAATGTTTAAGTGTTGCTTGGGTTTAGGGTTTGCGAGTTTTTCTTCTCCCCGTTAGCAAGCAAAGGATAAAATTAAACTTGGGATTTTTTTGCTTGCTTGCTGCACATAGGTGACAATTTTAATCCTACCAAGAATATACTTTTTTTCTGACAGTTTACCTTAAATCACCTTAAACCTTATATGTAACTTTATCTATTACGTTCAGTAGATTTTAACTGTACAGGATTTTGACAGAGAATTTCCTAACTGCATGCTTAATTACTAAATATGATTTACAATAAAGATTTCCAAAGACAGCACAGGTCTGCAGTGGTTCCCTAAAAAGTCAATCTCTAGGCTCTCATACCTCTGAAAGCATTCCTCACATACTTTAGAACTTGCTCTCATTTTTATAGACATTAAATCCCAATACTTCCTAAACTTTCCAACTCCTGCTTTCTCAACTGTAAGTATTCTTCAAAACTATACTTATTAATTAAAAACAGTTCTTTTTCTAGGATTCATTTCTTAATGATATCAAAATAAAAAACTGGAAACCTTGTTGAAGATGGGACAGTGTTTTATCTTCTACCTAGATAACTGAAGTCAATAGATAATTAAGATAAAGCTTTTTTCCCCCACCAAATTGAAAACATGAAATTTAGAAAAACATTGTTTTTGTTGTACAATTAAGACAGGAAAATACAACAAGACATTTCACTCAAGTAGATAAAGTTTTTTAAAAAATTAACTTATAACAATTTATTACTTACTACGTTACAATTAATTTTATAATAATTACTTAGAGCATTTAAGGCTTATCACCAGCTAAATTTGAAATGGCAGTCCAAATATAATCAATAGATTTTAACACTTCTCCCAAACCAACTTCTCAGTAGCACACATTCACATCTAAGACTACCATCACATCAGCAGCTACCACAGGTGTTTGTTTTCATACCAGCACAGATACATGAATTCTCGACAAGTACAACACTGGCACTACATCTACTAATTTAATATGATGCCCTCAAATATTCATTTAGACAGAGAAATTGTTGCGTAACTATTCCTTCCACAAGGCTTACAGTCTTTTATAATTTAATTTGGTATTAGAAAAAGATGGTTTCGTACAGGTACACTTTTTCAAAAATAAAAGTTTTGTCAATTAAAACATCTGAACAAGGTTGCATCTTTTCCAGGTCAGCCAATTTTCTTCTCACTTCAATTTTACATTATTGACAGAATAAATGCAGTCAATCATAAAACCAAGCAAGAGGCAGAAAGCAGTAATTTCTTTCCTCAGGTCTGATGTAAGCCTCAGAGCACCTGCCACAAGCCCTAAGGCGCACATTTTTACAGGAGTTCAAGGATTAAACGCTAATGTCTAAACCTGGACAAACTCTCCTGCAATCTATGAGTTCATCTCTGTAACTATGGAATAACCAAGGTTGGAAGGGACCTCCATTGGTCATCATGTCCAAGTCCCAGCTCAAAGTAGGTCTAATGACAAGTTGCCAAGGGCCATGTCCAACATAGTTTTGAACTCCTCCATGGATGGAGATTCCACAACTTTTCTGGGCAACTTCTTTCAGTATTTACCACCTTTTGGGGAAAAATTATTTTCCTTATATGTAATCAAAATTTCCCATTCTTCTAAACTACATCTGTTGCCTCTCACACTACTGCCACACACTTTCAAGAGTCTGGCCCCATTTTCTCTATATCCTGCAGCCAGCTAGTTAGGCCTTCTCTCCTCCTAAGGTTGAGCAAACCCAGCTCTCACAGCCTCTCCATTTCTTGGGGACCCTCCACTGGATTCACAGATTGACGTGGCTATGTCAGTATCTTTCTGGGAAGCTCAAAACTGGACACCATTTGCAAGATGTAGTCTCACAAATCCTGAGTAAGGGGGAACAATCACTTCTTCATTAAGAAGTTAATGAGACTTCATTTCTCAGGATCATTTTTTTCCATCATAAATATTTGCATTTTAAATTTCCACACAGATGTAAAAAAAATCCCCCAATTCTGTACTCAAATTCCTTTTTTACCAGTGGACAGGGCAGTTATTTAACATGTTTATCTTATCCTTTCATCTCAAACAAGATTCACATCACTGCTACCACTAGCTCACTGCAGCAAGAAAAACTTGCAGTATCTGCTGCAGTCATCTTAAGCGTGCTCTTCCAAAGAAGTTACACTAACCTTAATTCCAGCAAAAACATCTAAAAAAAATCAATATGAAGCCATTGTTCCCCTGCATCCTGAAGCATTCCGAAACATGAACCTACAAGGAGTTTGTTTGCTCTAGGAAGAGCAAGCACAAATCACAGGACTACATAAGCTGTTTTCTGCATGTACACACCAAAGCTTCCAGGAAAAAAATGTCTACGCTGCCCATTTTTATAGCTGTTAGAATTCAGGACTTGTAACAGTTTTAAAGAAATGCAAATCCCACAGTCCTCCCACTCTTCTCAACCAAACTATTCCTTGTCTTGCTGAGGAAGTAGTACCAGACCTTGTTTACAAAGGCATATATGCAATAAGTTATCTGGAAGTTGCTATAGGATGACATTTGAAGACCTTCTAGAAACATCAGGGAAATTAAAATTTCTTTATATAATTTCAGCTTCTATCTAACTGACTTGGAGATACTGCACACAACAGAAATTAAGAACTTGAGATCTAAAACCTGTATTCCAATTTTTTTTTTTAGTTTAAGATTATTTCTTCTTAACTTCTAGAAGCATAACAGAACCATTCTAATGCGAGAAGCTCAATTAAGGAGTAAAAAATACCACATTACTAAGAATTTTTTCACAATAATAGGTAGTTTACAGTAAGTTATCTTGGAAAATAAGGGCATCTTCTCCCATTAAAGATGTCCAAATCTCCCTGTTCTAACTAAGAAAATTCTTTTCAGATGCAGCACTGGAAAACCATTAGCCATTTGCAAAACACTCCAATGGAGAAATACATTCCAGTTGAAAATTGCACTGCAGAAAGAAAAAGCAATTTCCCTGCATTTATTCCCACAAGTGTCTTGATAGCTCCTAACACCATTTATCTGTTGAACTCTTAATACTCCACAACAGAACAGAAGGATATAAAAAGCAGAATCATGAACAGCTTGAAGAGGTAACTTCACAGCTCTTTTACTACGATTTGCTCTCTTTCTCCCATGTTCAATTCCTCACTTCATGACAATACCCCTTGAGGTGTCAGGCTTTCATCTTACATAGTGCAGTATTATACCAAAGCTTTCAATCAGTTTTAAGTCCATCCATAGGTTACTATTCTTTCTAACCATGCACTCCCTTAACTGTACACAGTCAGAAATAAACCACTTTTCTCCAATATTCCACAATTTTAAATTGCTATATGGTTCTTCAAACTCTCTTAATTCAGGTGTTCATAATGAGACTGAAATTCAGTGAATGTAACAATCTCTAAACAGATTAAGCAGGACCAAAGTAATTTCAACACAAGACTTCTCAGGAAAGCAAAGACATGTTATTTGTCTTAGTATTTCAGCAGAATGTTTTTTAATATGCTGGAACCCTAACTTCAAATGGTCACTTTCCTACTCACTGATGATATTTCATCGATCTCCAAGGTAGCCAAAGTCAGCTACTGCACAGTCTTAGCAGGCAGCAAGTTTCCCTCTCCTCTTACCAAAGAGAAGGTTTAGCAGTTCAGAAGTAGACAAAGTAACACAACCTCTTTTAAAATTAAGGCGAACAATTTCATCCTCTTCTGCTCATGATGGAGTAACAAACAGTAAAGAACCCACTCTATGTCAAATACTACTCTCAGTGGAGGGAGTATCATGAGGATATTTTTGAATCCAAGCTTTATTTTTTTTAGGATTAAAAAAACCTCAAAACAACATAAACAAACAAACCAAAAAGAAAAAGAACCCCAAAACTTACACAGGTAACCAGAGCAGAAATGTCCTTGGTAGAAGAGAACTCCATAGGGTTTTTTTCCACATAGTTAAAAATGGGTAAAGCTTTCCTGAACTATCAAGCCCTACTGGAGGGCATGGTAATGTACTAGCCTGTTTCTAAGCCCTCCTCTCAGAAGTTCCACAGTTTTCCAGTGGAGTCCAATTGTCAGTGACTGCAACACTTCTTTATACCAATGGTTTTCCTTGCCACTCCTGTTCCCCTAATTTTAGCTAGATCTTTTTTTGCCTCTTATTTCTCTCACAAACCCTGTGATAGGCTTTCTTGAAAAAGTTATTTTCCTCATCATTACTTTCCTGGGGTTTTTTCCTACTAAGTCAGAATTGCACTCTTTCGTGTAAGCTGCCTCATTTTTGGTACTTCCTTAATTTGCATTCCACAGACCTCTTCAGTTGCAGATTCTCAAGTGCTGTGTGTGGTATGTACATAGCATATACATATACGGACAAATATATTCAACACGAAGCGAGCATTAACATGTTTTCCTTCTTCTGTGTAAAGGCTCAGAATCCAAAACTGAAAAGGCAAAAGGCCAATCAAGTAGCCCAATCAGTGATACGTCAGCAAACAAATCTTTTGGTATCTTACCACTACTGATGCTATTTGAGAAAGCTGGACACAGTTAGTTCCCTTGAACAGTCGCTTCTTCCAGTCCAGTTCTAACATTCAGATCCTCACTTTTAAAGTTAGCAATCTGGCCCGCATAAAATTATGGAGAAAAGAATGTAAGACTCATAATTTTAAATCTCTTCTTGACCAGTAAGCAACTGCCAGAAAGATATCAAACTTTCCTACATTCTTCTTACGTCTTCGGACAATGCTGCTACACTTTGGCTTTTTGGTAAGATTTCTCATGACCACTTCTCCAATGAACTCTCATCCGCTTTAGAAATAGTTATCTCAAATGCCTCAGGTCTCCAAAACGTATATGAGCATAGTATCCCATGTAAGTTACTAACTGAATAGAACATCTCATAAACCAGCAACATTTTAAAGCTTCCTCAGTTTGACATCTATGGTTTTTCCATTCACATGCTGCATCTCCCATGTTTTCCAGATACACAGGTAAACAAAATCCTTGAGGAAAAAGCTTCCTTACTCTATTTTTCTGTTCTTCTGAAGTAGAAGAATATAACTGTATTCAGACCTGCTTCTTTAGAAAGCACAAAGTGGGGAAAGACACTCACAGAAGAACACTCACCATCACCACGCTTGGTCTTAGTTCAAATATTTATATCTAAGGTTTTATTGCCAGCAGTGCTTGGGTGTTGGCAAGGTAAGACTACAAACGCATAGCTCCCCAAACCAGTAAAAGCTCACACTGCTGCCAAATGAAGGCACTGTACCCTCCTCCTCCTCCTCCTCCATTTGTTCACTCCTAGTACTGTGCTATACCTCCCAAGGGCCAGGGCAAGACTATGAGCATCAATCCAGTCAAAAAAATACAGTAAGCATCCTAAGTTAAAGATAACTCAGGGGGAAAAAAGTTTAGTTTTACCCTGCATCAGTTCTCAATCTGGTTCACATGGTGACTGCACAAGCCTACACTGAAAGAATAGAAGGCATAGCAGAGCGCTGAAAAACAGAAGCAACAGGAGAGATGATGACAGAGGAAGGCTTTTCTCAAGCAGCTAGAGGTGTCCAAAGAAACACAACCTATTCCCTTCTGCTGGGACTGACTTCATGAGAACCATTAAGTTCCTTACATTAGAAAATAAAACAACTGAAAGTCTGCAAGCACAAATACACACTTGCATCACAGCGCATAAATACAGCCAGATGGGAAGTGCGCATCAACCTCCAACTCTGCTGTAGAGGGAAGTCCTTGCTCAAGGCTACTTGTACCCACAGCCCTATGAATCGCACCTGTAACAACAAAACAGTGGTGAAGACCTGCTAAAACCTTTTCTTCCAAAGCACAGACCTACTGCGGTATATTGTGATGTTTAAGTTCAAAGCTCTGCCACCACCGAAAGCCTCGCAGTAAAGTTCCAGCCCTGACTCGAGGGCCAGTCATTTCTGTCGCCATCCCCAGTGCGGTGAGCGAGCAGCCCGCGGGCGCTGCCCTCCCTCCCCAGGCGAGGGCCGGGAGCACAGACCAGCCGGGTTCTGCCGACGTCCCTCACAGCCACACCTCGGTGCCCTCCCGGGCCCCGCCGCCGCGCCCCCCGCCCGCCCCGGTGCTCCTCCTCGCGCACACCTGTGTGCCGGGCGGGCCGCGCACGAAGCCGTTGCGGAGCGCGCCGTGGGCGCCGCCGCAGCCG